>JABGMY010001341.1:0-15351 GCA_014705525.1 Colletotrichum sp. HC292
TGTTGCTGGGCGTGCTGTTGATGTTGTTGCTGCTGTTGCTGTTGTTGATGATGTTGCTGCTGCTGTTGCTGATGCTGCTGATGCTGCATAGCACTGTTTGGCGACCCGTGACCCCCTTGCGCCGCGCTCATCGGTCGTTGTGGTGTCGAGCCCAGCGGCATCCCTCCAGCGTTTGCCTGCCCTCCTTGTTGTTGTTGCTGTTGCTGCTGCTGCTGCTGCTGCTGCGCTTGCTGTTGCGCCTGCATGCGCTGCTGCTGCTGCTGCATCATGATCTGCTGCTGCTGCTGGGGCGTCATGGCCGCGTTTATCGGGAAGCCCTGCATTCCTCCAAAGTTGGGATGTTGACCACCAGGCGCGGGCATGTTGCCGCCGTAGGGATTGCCCTGATACGGGTTTTGAAAGGCCACTGGCAAAGACATTGAGGTTAGCGAACGCGCGTTTCCGTGTTTAGATGGTCAAGAGGCACTGTGACTGCGCCTTGACGACGTGTTCTTCCGATGCTGCGGGTGTTGGTGATGATGGTAATGGTGATGTCGATTAGGTCCAGCCTGAACAGCCTTGCCGATGGCATCTCGCCTCGACGGCCGACACGGACCCCGTGAGGAGGCACATGCGGCTTCGGGCAGTGTCATCAGGCGCAACGCATATACGAAAGTCTGCTGGGCGGGTTGGGCGTACAGAGGGAGAGACAGGACAAGGAAGGGGAGAGCTTACTCTGACCATTGGCGGCCATGTGCGGCATGCCGGCGTTCTGCATCATGCCTGCAGGACCAGCACCAGACATCATCGCAGGATTGGGACCTCCGACAAAGCCTGGCTGGCCACCAGACATGCCAGCGAATTGGTTGGGGTTGTACATCATCTGCTGGCCTGGCTGAGTAGGGCCAGAGCCTTGCTGCATGTGAGGGTTCTGATTTGGAGGTGGGGCGGCGTTGTTGAAGGTCGGAGGAACATTGGAGACCTGAAAGCCGTAGCCGGGAGTGTACATGGCTGGGACGGGATGTGATGGGATGGGCGCGGAGCTATTATTATTATTATGGTTTGGGGGGGAGGGGAGGGGGCTTGACGCGACGTGCCTGCCCAGGAACAAGTCGGGCTAGGGGGCTGCGACAAGCGTTGAGGTAGCAATAGACTCAGACTTCAGGCTCTGTCTGGTCTGGTAAGTCAGACACGAGCTGGCTGATCGGGGGCTGGGCTAAGCTGGGCGGAAGAAGTGAGGGAGGACGCGGTACGTTTGGCGACGGCCGCAGCGGGTGACGTTTCGAGGTGTCGGCCGCAACAAGGAAGAGAGCGGCGCGGCGGGAGGAGTGCGTGGAGCGAGGAGAGGAGGTCCTGGCCTGTCCGGGCCGCAGGTCGACCTGGCTGGTTGGTTGACTGGCTGGTTTGCTGCTGCTCGACGTGTGTGATGAGCGGTGGGGAGCAGGGGTGCCACCGGTGCATCAACGGTTAAGCTTGGGCGATCTCTCAGATAGACAAAGTGACAGGCCGACAGCCAGCAGCTTGGCCCAGTAAGAGAGCGATTCGACAAGCCGGCAACAATTATTTCGTATTAAGGTACAACCATGCATACGACACGGATCCAGCTGTCTCTTCAATGCTCTCGGGGGTGCCTGGCTGGATGGATGGTACGGCGCGTGGGCGCGTGCCTGGGGTAGGGCCGGCGCTGTTTGTCTCGGCTTCTCTTCCGCAGGTACTCCTCCGTCTGTAGGTACTCTTGCGACTTCAAGGTGCGCAAAGGACGACAGAAAGGTGCACGGGGGTGTGAGATGGCAAACTGGGGAAGAGGAGGGCTGAGAGATGGGTACGGTGAGTAGGGATGGGGTGCCAGGAGACGGTAGTGACGTGGATGGATGGATGGATGGGGCGCCAGACGGAATAGTTGCTGGTGAGAGATGAGGCGCAACGAGAAATAGCGATTGCCGATAATGGTTTGCGCTCTGTGTAATAGAACCGTGTCCGATGGATGGCCCGGCACGCGAACCCAGTGAGACACGACTAGAACAGGCAGTCGAGAACGGACAGTTTCTGGGTTGGACGGGTTGGTGCTTGATTCAGTGCCAATGCCGAGCTTGATAAGGCCGGGCAGTCAAGGTGCCAAGGAGGGAAAGTACCCTTAACGGGAGGCGAGACAGAGAGACGAGGGAATCAAAGGCAGATCCGTCGTCTCGGTACAGGTGACGGTGCGCGTGGAGCAGCAAGGGGAGAAGAAGGTGAGGTAAGGAAGGTAGAATGACGGACAACCGTGGAGGAGGTGCGGTGAGCAACGGCTTCGGCGGCGGCGTCGGTGAGGCGCGGTGTGTTCGTGGGCCGGACGTCCCTGATTGACCTGCTGCAGAAACAGGCGTATGTAATGTGTGAGACAAGGCAGCGCGTCTGTGATGGGTGTGTGGTTGATTGATTGACTGCGCGCGCAAGAGGTAGGCAGGCAGAGAAGAGGTGTGTGTGGTATGTGTGTGTGTGTGTCCATCAGGCACTCGCGGCAGGAAAAGAAGGCAGAAACGAAATTTTTTCTGGCTTTGGTTTTCTTCCACCCCTGTGAGTCGTCTGGGAAGGGGCCACAGGTCTGAGAGTGTGGACACTTGGCCGGCTGGGGCAGGATTCGAAGTGGGGCTGCCTCCGAGGCTAAACAAGGGGAGGTACCGGCAGTGGAGGCTGACCTGGACGACCGAGGCGTCGCTGACTGGTCTGAAGACATCCGCACCCAACCAGGGGGGTGCCTGCAGCCATCCAGGGTCGGGTATCCGTACCTCACCACGCAGAGAGCGGCATCTTTTCTCGGAGAGCAGTTCATTAAACACTATTCACAGCTGCTGAATGATTGTTTGTACGTGTACAAGCATTGATCCAGGATTCTGCTCCAGCACCAACACCTTCGTCAACAGAAATCGACTGGACCCGCCTTGCTGCTCGTGTCTCCAGCCACCCATCCCTAAGCCGCATATGTCGTACCGTATGTCGAGTTCCCGAAGACAACATCAACGAAATGCTGGGCTATAATCTCGTCTGCAATCAACCACCAACGTCAGCAGCCGAGAGACGAGAACCACCACCAGCATGAATGAGTGCTTACCTGCGCGCTCCGAAGGGTGCAGCTCGTCGTACCACAAGAACCCCGCCATGGGTTCCGAGGAGTCGACGCATTCGCGCGTAACCGGATCGCAAACCCTGTATGTGCCCGTCACGTTCGCCGGCGGAGGCAGGTACTTGGACGGTTCCGCGTGCATGTCTCGCAGCAGACTGTGGACGTCGAAGATGGAAACGCTCGCTCCCGGCCACCTCTTCTTGAGGAGCAGGTGAAATGGCGCCCCGTAATCAAACATGGTGTTGACATTCGTGGTGTACTCGAGCATCTTGTACTGGTATTCCGTTGTGTTGTAGAGCGTCTTGTTCGGCCAGAACTGGCTGTCTCCAAAACCTCCGCCTTCGACTGCTGCGTACAAAGGTGACTCCTCCAGAGGTGCCAGGTTCAGGAGGACAAAGTGACGGCCTCCGGTCTCGTAAATGTTGTCAAACACCTCCCAGATGCAGTCCACATACGTGGAGATGGTCGTTCCGGGAGCCTGCGAGTCCGTCAGGAACGCTCCGTAGCCCAGGTCGTTCGTTCCGATCCACAGCGCGTACACCGTGTTGTTCGCCTGTCTGTCGGGGTACAGAGATTCGAATGCGATGTCAGCCTTGTAAGCTGGTATCTCATAGTCCATCACTGAGGGGAATGGCTGGTTGATGGTAGCGAATTCTCGTGAGATGATCTCGTTAGAACACGTGGCTCCAGCCACGGCATAGTTGTTGTAGTTCGCGTTTGTGGCCTTGGCGACGAAACGACCCCAGGCATATCCGCCGCTGGCTGTCGAGTTGGATTCCCCAAGTCGAAGTCCCGGGGGCGGAGCGCTGCCGTTGTTCCTAGCGAAGTAGCTCAGGCGCATCTCATCAGTATAGCTGTCGCCAAATGTTACCAAGTTCTCCAGCTTCTTCAGTCCGCACTGCGAGGCCGCGGCTGCCGCTGCCGCAGATACAAGAGCTGCGATTGAGAGAAACTGCATTGTCGCAGTCGATTGTATGGTGACAAACACGAGGCGACTTGTAGAGCCACGTAGGTTACCACGAAATAGTGGGAAGCTCGGGGGATGAGGCAATGGCTACATCTCCACGTTTGCAGATGGGCACCGTCTTCATATACGAGTCCCGAGAATCCTGTTCGACTGCGTCATGGCAATCAATTGGGCCTTTAGTCCGGCAGAACGGAAATGGGGTGCAGACCGATGGAGAGACGGGCAGAGAAGCGCCGCCTATGAGATTGGTTAGATCATGTCTGGGACCCTGCAATTCACGCCTCTCTCCGCGTGCTAGGATTCAACGACGAACGATAGCGGCAGCTTTTGGTCAAAAAGATGATAGCTCATGCAAGTTCCCCAGATCTGACCGGGGGTCATAATGGGAAGAAGTGAGGGGTAATTGGAGTCTTGGATGCGCTCGCAATCAATCCTCCCGAGAGCTCCATGGACGTCACATCAAGAAGCACTAGCTTGTCATGGATGTGGAGGTCGGCAGAGGCTTCGATTCGCGCCGGTGAGAGTGGAGGTGAGAAAGATGACCGGGACGTTGAAACGGCGAGGACCAACAGGCTGCTCAACCGACTTGGCGTGGTTAGTCTGGTGTTATCGAGAAGCTTGTCTAGACCGTTGTCCACGATCTGCAGTCGGTTGATGAGAACGATGGCTAATCAGCCTAAATTCGCCATGGTCCGCAATCGTAGGCCAGTGGGGAGAGCCGGCCCTTGAGCAGGCCGTCAGCCGTCTGACACTTCAAGCTGGTTGTAGCAAAATTTCTTGCGCTAGAAGAATAGACGCCCTTCCAGAAGATACGGTCAGCGGCTGGGAGGCATGGAAACAATAAAAGGTGAGACACACAAATCAGAGGAAGAACGGCATGCAGTCGACATCGCCTCCAAATGTGACCCCGCAGCCCTTCTTTGGCCAAGGTCAAAGTAAGATTGAATTTGTGGCTGAGCTGGACGGATGTACGTAGTACAAGGCTTTTTTCACGCTTTATATCCCACTAGGTTTCAAAGATTCAAAGCTGATGTTCTTCTCAATGGCACCGATAGTCCAGTTGATCGAGGTCTCCCTTAGCAATCAACTCCATCTCATCTCGGCTTCGGCTTGGGATACGGCGGAATCGGCTTCGGCTTGTTCTTTCCGGGGTGACAAGCCATGGACCCACCCCACTTCAGAACGATCTGTGTGATGTGTGAATTTTCTAGTGTAATCAGCACTGCTCCAAAGCCTGGTGCGGGGCAGCGACATCGGATGCAGTCACCATGATTGGTCAATTCCATGGCCGCGGGGCAGACAGCATCGTCCAAGTGCCGTGCCGATGCTCGGGGAGAGGACCCAGTTCTTGAATTTGTGATCCGTTGACTCAGCCAGGGTCTTGATACAACTTCGAGGCCTGGAATCTCAGTATAGATATAAGACAGCCGAATACATCGTGATAGCAGTTGAGCATATCAGCAATCTCAACTACTGTCTTCACCATGTCGCCCTTCAACCTGGAAAAATGCGCCCGCCCAAACATTTTGGCTCTCGAGCCTTATCGATGCGCCAGAGAGTAAGTCTTGTTCTCCAAACCTACCCTACACTTGCATGAGATTTGATCAGAAGACTGACGCCCCTGACAGCGACTACAAGGATGACGGAACCAACGTCCTTCTTGACGCCAATGAGAACGCCTATGGCCCGTCGCTAGAGTCCAACTTTGAAGCGGGAAATCTGGGTATCGACTTCCTGGGCCTGAACAGGTATCCTGACCCTCACCAGCCCGAACTGAAGCAGCTGCTCTGCAACCTCCGCAACACCCACACCCACACGACCAAGAACCTCGGCCCCGAGAATGTCTTCGTTGGCGTCGGCAGTGACGAGGCCATCGACGCTTTGCTGAGATGCTTCTGCGCCCCCGGCAAGGACCGCATCCTCACCTGCCCGCCTACCTACGGCATGTACTCCGTCTCGGCCCAGATCAACGACGTGAGCATCGTCAAGGTGCCCCTGAAGCCCGCTCCCGAGTTTGCCATGGACACGGACGCCATCCTTGACACTCTCAGCAAAGAGGACAACATCAAGCTGGTCTATCTCTGCACGCCGGGCAACCCCACCGGCTCTGTGTTGTCCAAGGATGATATCAGGAGGGTCATGGAGCACCCGACGTGGAACGGTGTCGTCGTGCTTGACGAGGCATACATCGACTTCGCGCCCGAAGGCAGCTCCCTCGCCGAGTGGGTGCTCGAGTGGCCCAACCTCGTTGTCATGCAGACCCTCTCCAAGGCCTTCGGCATGGCTGGTATCCGTCTCGGCGCTGCCTTCACATCACCCGCGATCGCCCGCCTGCTGAACGCGATGAAGGCGCCGTACAACATCTCCAGCCCCACGAGCGCCCTCGCATGCTACGCCGTCTCCGAGAAGGGTCTGGCGGTCATGCGCGACAACCGGACCAAGATCCTGACGCAGAGAGACCGCATCATCGCGGAGCTTCCCAAGATCCCGGGCGTCGGAAGGCTGAGGGGCGGTACAGAGAGTAACTTTTTGCTCTACGAGATGCTCAACGCCGAGGGTAAGCCAGACAACGTCACGGCATTGGCGGTGTACGAGCGCCTGGCTGAGAACAAGGGCGTCGTTGTCCGGTTCCGCGGCAAGGAGCACGGATGCTTGGGATGTCTACGCATCACAGTCGGAACAGAGGACGAGGTCACGCGGTTCCTTGCTTCCATCGAGAAGACGCTGGCCGAGGTTCGTGGTGCTGGACGTCAGGCGGACGAGGAGAGGAAAGAAGTGGCGGCGAACGGGGTAGTTGCGTGAGCGAGTTTTTGGACGAAAATGCATATATAGATGATATACAATTCGGGACATCACAAATTCTGCAGCCGTGGGAAATTAACCTACGACAAAGTACCTGGGAAACACGTTTTTCAAGTGCCTGTTCGCGCATCTACGTGAAGAGCTTTGCTGACAGCATAGACGACGACATGGACGGCAGACACAACAGCAGGAACGACGGTGAAGCCAACGACCAGGACGAAAGTATAAAATTGTTCAGGCTCAGCACAAGTTGACAACAGCCACAAGAATATCGCACTAATGGCTGTTCTTCTTCTTCTCCGTAGACGAGCTAGGAAAGACAATGGAAAAGAGAGATCCAACCTTGAGGCAGTGCGTTACCAGGTCAAATCACAGTTTTCAAAAATTGCGCGGCCTTTGCAGACGATGAGTTTGTTCATTCTTGGTTTTGTTTGATTTGGTTTAGGTTGATTGTTTTGTTTTTGGTTGGTCCGTTTTGGGGTTCTCTTCATCAATTTTCGTTTTCCTTTCTGCTTGATATTCTTTACAAGGGCAGCGAGTACCACAATCGAAACACGTGAATAATTGAGCAACTGCCGGCATCAGACGGGGCCGGTAAGCCACCCGAAATCGCATCTCCGTAAACGCGGACCCATTCTGGACCCAAAGCAGGCGGCCGGTGGGATCGGGCGAGCCTGTGTTGCAACAGGTCGGAGAAACTGCGCCGGCATTTGCTCGTCACCGTCCCCGAAGGCGGTCCCTTTATTTATGATATTTGGTCGTCTTATGGCTACCCTACCATAGGTACGTATGGTACAGTGCCGTCAGACCCAGAGTATTAACTCGGATTGAGGTTGCATAGGTGCAAAGCCACTCCCAATTAGAGGCGGCTAAAATTGGTGCGCTGCTGTTTCAAATGTCGAGTCCAAAGTAACGGTAACCCGAGCTAGTGGCTCTCAAGTAGATCAACGCTAAACAAGCATCCAATCAGCGGGCCAGAGTCACTCACTGGCACCTGGACAAGCTTGTCGGACGAGCCGATCTCCCATGAGCTCTCATGGGGGTGCTGGACAGTCAGGGGGTCTGCACCAGTCGTTTCTCTCCAGCGCATGCATGGATTCTCCATTCAGCGCAGAGTTCATCGCAACTGCAGACTCTGCGTCTCCTTTCGGCGGCTCCAGGCTGAAGCCCTGCTGCCGCCGTGCCCCTTTCAGCCATCAAACGCGGGTGTGCCTGACTAGCGCCCCTCCTCTGCTTGGCCAGCAACGAATGTTGTTCAAACGTGGTGGCTCTTTTCTCGCCAGCTTGCTTCCCTGCTCAATACGTGTTTGTGGATGGGAAAGAGCAAACTCGACGAAGCAAGGACAATTTGGCAGCGAGGTTTGCCCGAGTCTCAAAGGAGTCAAAGGAAGTGGATGGAAAGCGTCGACATGGGACCGTGGGTTGACGACTTTGGTAGAAAGAATGGAAGGGACGGACTCGACAACAAGCCCCTGCATCTTTCCTTGTCTTCTGCAATGCCAATGCGGGGAGCGCAAGTGCCTTCCATTGCTTCCCCCACAACCCTCCAAGCCCCTGAGGCGCACCGGCTCTTGACGTTTTCGCCTTAAGACGGCCGGGCCGCCGGTTCATGGGCGCCTTCCCGCCCCTCATCCCCGGTTCTTGCTCCTTACCACGCTCTTTGCCCGACTTTCTGTGTTCCTGACATGCCTGTGTGTGTTCATCGGTGCTGGAAACTACATACCTTCCCAGCTTCGTTGTGGATCTGCCATCGCCATTGCCTCCGGTAACTAGTTGCCCGCTTATAAGCACCACAGGACAGCTGTTCATTCCTTGTGCAACAGCAGCTTCGTCGACCTGACGCTGCTTCCACCTTATCTTGCCTGATTCGACATCTTCCACTGCCTTCCACGTCCGAGACAGGCAGCTGATAGTCTCGTTTGTGGAAGTCACCATATTACTTCTTTCCGTTACAACAAGCGCTCCCCTCAAGGCCTCGGGGTATATCTACCCAACCTCGTCCCCAGACATCCATCTCCCTCCAACATCTCCCATCCAACATCCATCCGACTGGCACACGCTCTCTTTTGCTTTACGATAGCTTGGCTTTCCATCTTTACCCATCTCCAAGCGTCGTCCATTCTCTTCAAATCATCGAGATTGGCTTGCCCCGTCTACTGCATCCTCACGTCAACGGCCTGGTCCTCGGCTTGACATCAGGACGGCATCTAGTCCGCAACCAACTTCAATCTCTTGATCTTCCAAGTCTTTCCGCCTCAAGTCGGCGACATGGTCTTCTTCAAGCCAGCCCTCGTCGTGTCTGCAGCGGCTGGTGCTCTGGCGGTGCCTTACACGCAGCCCAACACACTCGACCTCAACAACACAGGTCAGTGATGCTCACTTACCACCACCCTCCAAACGACGTTGCTGACCGGCCTCCCAGATTCCATCAAGGCCGTTGCCGGCAGCCTTGCTCATGGCGCCATGTCCTACTACAATGGCAACGTCTCATCAGACGCCAAGGTATGTTGACATCTAGTACCCGTCCTCTGCCCCGAGGTCCTTACTGACACATGTACTTCCAGATGGTCGGTGACCTGCCAGAACCCTATTACTGGTGGCAGGCCGGTGCCCTCTGGGGAGCCATGCTGGACTACTACCACTACACTGGTGATCCAAGCTACAACGACGTTATCGCCCAGGCCCTCACTGCCAAGGTCAACACGGGACCCAACTTCGACTTCATGCCCCCAGAACACGCTTCGGAGGAGGGCAATGATGACCTGGGCTTTTGGGGCTTTGCTGTCATGGCCGCTGCTGAACGCAACTTCACTCAGCCAAACCCAGATGCCCCGTCCTGGCTCCAGATGGGCATCAATATCTTTGACTCTTTGGCATCTCGCTGGAACACAACTCACTGTGGCGGCGGTCTGTTGTGGCAGATCTATGAGAGCAACCCCAACGGCCTGAACTACAAGAACTCAGTCAGCAACGGCGGCTTCTTCCAGCTTGCTGCACGGCTGGGTCGCGCCACTGGCGAAAAAAAGTATTTTGACTGGGCCAACAAGGTCTGGGACTGGTCAGAGAACGTCGGCTTCATCGACGCTGACCTGAAGGTCTATGATGGTGCTGACTCTCGCGACGAATGCACCAAGGTCAATCCTCTCTCCTTCACGTACTCCACGGGCATCTACCTCTACGGTGCGGCCGTCATGGCCAACGCCACTGGAGAATCTGTCTGGCACAATCGCGCGGTCAAGATGTTGGACACCTCCAAGCACTTCTTTGGCCCCTTTGAGAACAGCACTAACATCATGTACGAACCTGCGTGCGAGACTGTCGGCACATGCAACACGGATATGAAGACATTCAAGGGATATCTCTCCCGCTTCATGTACAAGTCGGCCCAAGACTTGCCTGAGCTCAAGACCGAGGTTCTCAAATTGATGACCCCCACAACTCAGGCTGCTGCCAATGCCTGCACCGCAAATGACACTGGCGTCGCCTGTGGCCAAAGGTGGTACGTTGGCGGCAATGATCAGTCCGGAGGTCTTGGACAGATGATGAGCGCCCTCGAAGCTGTACAGGGCTACGATAGCCAGGTCAGCAACGCCGACAGTGTTGATCTCAGCTCGCTCGCGGGGTACGTCGCAGCCTAGTTGGCTCGGCATGACTCTCTGCATGCTTTTGGAAAAGGGGCACTTGACGTCGATGGCAAATGGGAGCAATTGCAGGAGAGCATTTCATCTGGCAAACTCAACATCGATACTCGTGGCGGCCAATCCGAGAAGGACGACAGTGCAACGAAGACGACCATTGATTACGAGATCAAGCACCAGATGAGGTTCAAGGTTGACGGCTACCTTAAGACAGAAGGAGAAGTGCAAGCGGGTATTGGCAACGCCACGGCGTTTAAGTCAAGAAACGCCACGCCGTTTAAGTCAAGCTCCAATCGCCTTGGCCTCGGCGCTTGGAACGTGGGTGCGATTGTTGCTGGACTGCAAGTACTCCTCTGGGGCATTCTCTGATTTGATGTAAGGAATTGGTGCGACTTGTCTGATGGTTTACATGGCCTGGGCGTTTGGCTGGATGAACAGGAAAAGGGAGCACGGAGTATTGTTTAAATAGTTATTATTACTGGAATCGCTTAATGGTCATGAATCCTTTTTCAGGTCTCTGAACTCGTCTGCTCGATTGTTCACCTTTCCTGTGTGCTTCCATGAGATCAGTACTTCCTTTTGCGAACAATCCCATTTGGAGACGTACGGTTTCTACCGCACTGTTGATGACGACGTGGATTCAGTTGAATTGTATCTTCACATCCGACGCGGAGGCGTGTTTCGAGGCGTGACGAGCGCCTCATAAAGCGAGATGGTAGTATTCGGTGCCATGCTCGTGTGAGCGATGATGCTGAGCACGTTCCGGCAGGCAACATGACGACCACACAAAATGCCCAGGCAGGTGGTGATATCGCATGGGTTGTAGGCGGCACTTGGGTGGTGCTGATGTGCTTCAGTCGGGTGATGAGCCAGTATCTATCAGTGGCATCTCTGTTTCTGTATCCGTGTCTCTCTCTCCCCCGCCCCTTTCCTTGTGATCCTCGCCATGCTAGTGAAGCTCTCGGAAGGGGGGGGATTTGTCTTTCTCTCACATGTACAGTCACGCAGTGCCAAGTCTCTGGGATGTCGGCAACAGTTGTATATTGGTGTTGTTGTAGAATACTCCAACGCGTCGGCGTTCTTCTCAATCCCGAGGCCGACGCCGACATCCCCCGCAGTCTCAGTCAGGGTGACGGTATGTAGCTTTCGTGTTTTTGCCATTTTGACTGTAACGGTGGGGAAAAAAAACGCAACTTGGTATAACGCCGATGTGGGGGTATAACTCCAATTGGGAGCACATTGCGTGAACAGCAGACCCGAATCGCCAACAAAATCAAGTAATAATACGTTGCCCAACGAGGTGGTCAACGCATCGGACCAAACTCTCCAACCAGCCTCTATTTCGCTGTCAGGGCAAGAGAGCAGCGACCTTCACGCCAATCATCGCCCCGACACACAAGCTCCTCTCTCCTTTGTCTACCTGTGGGACCGTGCCGACCCCTTTTCGTGTTCCTGAGCAACGATGCCTCGGGACTGGTGCACGTCTGCGTACACATCTTCATGGTGTGTGTACGCCGTTCCCGGGAAATGGTTTCCGTAGGCCACTATGCTATTACGCTAGCAACCAGCAGGGTGCATATTGATGCGGCGATGACCCAGCGGGTCTCGAGACGCGACGCGGCGCTGGGGCTCGTCTCGACGGGCATCGAGGAGGAGATGGCGCCGGTGTAGAGAAAGTCGTCGTAATTTGAGCCGTCGGTGGGCGCAGCAGTCGGCACAGCTTCAGTCTTGTCGGGCTTGTCGGCGAGAGTGAGGACACCCCATTGCACCTCGGAGCCGGTCAGGGACGAGGTCCAGGACACCTCAGTCGGACCCGTTAGTTTGCCATTCGAGTAGCCACTCTTCAGGCTCGAGTAGCCGGAGCACGTCGCTGCCGTTGTTCCGCCTAATGTGCAACCGAGGTCCGCGATCCTATTCATGCGTATCAGCCTCTGTCGGAGCTGACCTCGACCTCGAGGGAAGGGGTCCTAAACGTACAGTGTTGATGTCTTGGTGCCGTGGAAGTCGAGCGTCTGCTGGCCCTCGACGAAAATGAAGGGGAATTCGAGGGCGAGGTCGCAATTTGGGGGCGTCTGCGGCGCGCAGAAGATGGTATATGTCGTCTCTTTGGAATTCTACAGCGAAAACACAGTCAGTTTACCGGAGAGCGCACATGACACAGGGGGAAGCCGCAGCTTCTCTGGGATTTCTCTTCGTACACTTGACAATACGCTGCCCCGCACCAGTGACCAGCTCTTAGCATCGTAGTGCGGTAGGTAGATCGGGACGGTAGTGATATCCTCGGCGAGGACGGTATCGGAGGAGACCAGACATAATGACAATAATGTGAGCAAACGTTGTGGGTATTTCATCGTGACGAGACGTGACGGGGCACACGGAGAACGTGGGCCAGCGCGGATGGTAATCGATAGCACCGGGGAAGAGGGCGAAAAGTGCAGCGGCGGCGATTGACGTCAAAATGCCGAACTGAGGTGCGGGAGGCGGCTCATCGGAGGTCCCGATGGGGGTGCGTCTCTGTATCGCGAAATGCGCAATGGATGGTTGGTCGTTCCCGAGGGCCAGGTTATGGCGTGGGTTTGGTACAGGGCGACGTCGGCGAGGGCTGTCGAGGGCTGTCGAGACTCGAGAGCAGCAATGGCAAGGGGAGGACAAAGACGAGGGAGCATTGGGGTTGTTCAAAGTGTGGTCATATGCTGGACTTGAAATGCAACAGCAGACGAAGCTGGGGGACCTGATCAAGTGAGCGAAGGAGGGAAAAGAAGGCTCTGCCAATGCGCCGTTCTTGCCGGCCAAGGCTGGGCGAGAGAAGGTGAGCAATTGGCATTCTTTCTAGTATAGCAAAATGGAGGCCAAGAAACGAATACCAGACATAGGCCGGGTCGGGTGCCCTTGAGAGGACGGGAGGCAGCGGCGTCAATGCCCACCTCAGGAGCCAAAGGAGCCACCTCATTGCGCTGGGCAGTCCGCTCCAGTGGCCGTCCGCCGCGGTTGGCGGTCCCCCATGGCGGATGCTACTGCGTACCTAAGGTAGAGCCTACCTACCTGGGTAGGTAGGGGAGGGAGGGAGGAGCACGGCAGACAGGAAACAAACGGCGATGAGAGGTGGAAGGGGGAAAAGAGCCAAGAAATGCCAAGACCGTGAAATTCGCAGAAAAATATGATGAACTGGGTGGGCACGGGCGCATGAACTGGAGCTCTGAAGACTGGAGCTAAAACAACGGCTGGCCAACAGCATCGCGCTGGGCAAGGGCAGTGCCTAGCAGGGCCACCCCGTCCGTCCCATTCCAGCGTAACAACCTTATGCCCGCCGCCCCGCCACGCTGAAGGGAAGGCCCTCTCTCGCGGGGCTCTCCTGCCCGCTGCCTGCCCACTTTCCCGGCGCGCTTTCTCTCCCGCATTCAATTTTGCTCAACACCGAGATTCTATCATGTCTTACCTACCTGCGCCAAGAGTTGCCAGGACGCCCAGGAAGCATGTCGGCTGAGTCTGTCTCGTCATCTCGTGTTCCTGCACTGCACCCCTTTTCCTTCCCAGCATCGCTTCAACCATCAGCATACCCACATTTCGGCACCGTCGACCGACCAAAAGACGTCGAAATAGACTCATTCCCGCAGTGAAGAACGGGTTGCCGACATACTTTTTCCTGAATCATCCAGCTACCTCCCTCGCGCCCAGCCATGCTCAGCCAAACAGGGCCCTCTGGCGAATTCTGGCCACGCGAAATGCAAAACAGTTCTTCGAGCGGGTCGTTTGCCTCCACAAACGGTTTTGTCGACCCGACGCACCCAATCGGAGAATTGCCTGGCTAATGGGAGCCTAAATATCGTGGATATCCTCCCGCCTCTTTCTTCTTCTGCTTTAACGCTCGCAGGATACGAGCGGCTAGCCAACATTGGGCACTCGTGTATGTGTTGTGAACCTGTTGCGGCACAGTCCTCGTAACGCAAAGGAACTTGCGTCATGGAGTTGAGTATACTTAAAGAATGCCATGAAGCCCGCGATTGCATCGCAATGTCGCACGAAAAGTTTCTTGTTGTATCTTGCGTCACAATATCCCCCCAGAAATGAAGCATTCCACGCCCGTCCTCGTCGCCTTCATCGGCATAGCTGCCGCGCAGACCACCACCAAAATTGACGTTGTCGTGCCGTACATGGGCAACTCATCCTTCCACGCCTCGGTCCAGGATGCCAAGCCTGCCGCCACCACATACATCCTAGGTTGCGAAGCAGACATCACCAAAGGCGGCTGCGTCGCGGACGAGGACTCCGTGATGAATGGCGCCTGGGACGGCCTTACCATCATCAATGGCCCCAAGACCGTCGCGCTGCACCACACTTACAGTGACAAGGACATGTGAGATCTCTCCATAAGTAGGGGGGGTGGGGGGTCATATATATATGTGAAAAGGGTGACCTAACATGTCCATCGTCCAGGTCCATCGGGTTCGAAGGCTCCATCGAAGGGTCGACGATGCGCGTTGTGGAAACCCAGACTCAGAGCGGCTCTACCGTGCGAATGGGGGTGTGGAATGTCGACACACAGAACTTTACTGTCGCCCTCACAGTGACTGCCGGCGTGGACAAGCTGGCGGCAGAGGCAACGGCGGAGACGGGGGCTTCAGCGACGGGATCCGGAGCGGCGCAGACTGGCGAGTCGGCGACGGGATCGGTGACTCCCACTTCCACGCCCAACGCGGCCGCGGCTCGGTTCGGCAAGGCGGACTTATGGGTGGGCGTTGCGGGTGTCGGAGCCGTTGGGGCCCTGGTGCTGTAGGGCTTTGGATGGAGTGTATATTGTGTGTGTGTGTGTGTGTGTGTGTGTGTGTGTGTGTGTGTCGAACACTGCTGAGTGGCCTTGAGTC
>JABGMY010001342.1:0-12110 GCA_014705525.1 Colletotrichum sp. HC292
TTCTGAGTAGTTTAAATTGATTTATAGTTTTTTTGGTTGTTTGGTGATTATATTTATAATGTGGTTGTGGTTGGGTGTTCGGCTCGCTTATCTGTTCGGCTCGCTTATCATGTACGTTATCTCAAAGATACTTGCCATAAAACTGCGTACTAGGTTACACTATCAACATCAGGATGTCTTGCAAAGTGTTGGTACGATCCTTTAGATATTGAACAGCCTACATTCAGTCGAAAACAAAATGGATCATAGAAAGCCTGTATTAACTGATTCGACCAGTTCGAGTTGCTCATCAGTATAATTGGAAGCCGAAGGACATCACAGATGCCAGACAACTGTGCCTAGACCATATGATCCAACCCATGCCAATCATCGACGCGACTCATGCCTTGACAGTTGAATTCGTGTCAGTGACCGTGCTCAACCTCGGCATCCGCACACGTTGCTCCCCTATTCAGGGATTGTACCCGCTGGTGATGTGGGCACTTCTAGGAGCTTGTCTCTTCTGGGGAAATTTTCAGTGAAGGCGGTGACCTGGAACCCCGGTACTGATTTGCATAAATGAGATCGTCTTTCCTGTGTTGCAGCGTGGTATGCGAGTGCTACTGGGGCTGGTCGCTGCTGGATAATGCCCGGAACTCATTGCGAAGTAATATCCAACTGAACCTCCCACGCATTCAAAATTTTAAGGCTTGGTCGTTCCGATTGCGAGGTGCGGGTCGCGCCTGAAGAATACTGGAGCAAGCCCGGTGAAACTCACTGAAAAGAGCCATCTCCCAAATATCTCCCTATGCATCATGAATTGCAATGCCCCCCAGAGGGTGGCCATCATTGGCACCGGCTTGGCCGGACTCACTGCTGCATACCTGCTTCACAATGACGAAGAGCGACGCTATGCAGTAACATTGCTTGAACAAGTAAGCAAGCCTTTTGGACAGTATCGTGGTGCAAGCTAATTCTGTATAGGCTGGAAGCCTCTCATTTGACTCGGCGTCGGTTGCGATTCGGGATGAAAAATCAGGCGTGGTCGAGCGGATCGATCTCCCGATGCGCGCTCTCGCTGGAGGCTACTACGCCAACGTGATGCGGATGTATGATTATTTGGGCATCCCGTATCACCCGATCAAATTCCTATTCTCCTTTGCGACAGCTCTGCCGCCTCGGAAGGTTGATGCAGCTGTGGCTAGGGATGATGAAAGCTGCGAGGGCGCACACGTTGGGAAAATGCCGGGGGAGTACTTCGTGCATGCCTCGAACTTGCACCGAGTCCCCCCGTGGCCAGGAAATAAAGGCGTCATGGCATATCTTGTCGAAACACTATACTTGGTCGTGTGCCAGTTCTGGTTTACCGTCGCATGCTTTTTCGTGCATCCCAAGACTGACGGACCTGACGGCGGAGAGTCATTTGCGGGATACACCCGGAGAATTTGGCTGCCACGACGGTATATGTCACATTACCTGCTTCCTCTTTTGAGCAGCGTGTCAACATGCTCTCACGACGAGCTGCTAGCATTTCCGGCAAGCGACGTGGTCAACTATAAGAAATTATCTCACGGCCATCAGCACTACACTGTCTGTGGGGGCGTCCACCAAGTGGAATCTAGACTTGTAGAGGGCATTGAAGATATCCGACTAGGGGCTCGCGTCATGAAAGTCGTCTCGGCAGAAAGTGGAAGGACAAAAATTAGTTGGCAGTCAATGAGGGATGGGTCGACACTGGAAGAAGAGTTCGACAAGGTGATCCTCGCAGTCTCGCCGGATGTGGCCGGTAAGGTCTTTGCACCTCTAGAGAAGTCTCTCGGAAATATTCCAGCGATCCGCGTTGAGAGTTCTGTCCTCCGCCCAGCGAAATCGAGCGCCGAAGACATGTTTTCAGTCGTCCACGACAAGCACGGTCATCCACAGGGCTGTGCGCATCACCAGGGGAGCACCATGCCTGCCCAACACATTTGCCTGCGAACCGACTTCGGCAAGGAGTCAAGAACTGAAGCCTTGCACACAATGCTGGGGGGGACGGTAGTGAGCACCTGCCCGCTTGACCCTGAGGCCGAGGCAAAAAGAGAGCTTCGATCAGCCACGTTTACACGCACACTCAGAACGACTAAGAGCAGAGCAATTGTTCAGAGGATAATGGGCGCTGGCGAAACCAAGGACAAGAAGATGATGGAACAAGTGGTGGGGATGGAATGGGTTAACGGAGAGGACAATGTTTGGCTGGCTGGTGCGTGGTGTTGGGATGGAATGGTTTTGCTCGAGGGATGTCTGGTATCTGCGATGAGAATAGCCGATGATTTTGGCGTTCAGGTACCATGGCAGACTGATGGGAGAAGAACATAAACACGGTAGATAGAGAGCACAGGTTGATTGAGCGAGAACGTGACGAAATAATGGGGTTGAATTAGGCGTCTGACGCTCACCTGATCTGACCAGCAGTGCTCAAAGACGGCACTCACAGCCAGAAACCCCGAACCCTTCCAATCCTTCCGAGCCGTTAAGTCGCCGTTAGCCTTTAATAGGGTGAGTGGCTCAAGGCTGTTAGGGGGTGGAGAACGCCAGAGCCTGCGGATTTGCTGATGACTGCCCAACACGCTACCTCCACAGCTCGGACCGGGGTCACAGTCCGAGCATAGGAGCAGTGGCGGCCGAGGAAGCTGACTGCTAGGATCCGTGGCTATCGAAAGGTGTATTGCTGGGTTGCAGCTCCCATTCTTCAATGTGTCCTGCTAGTCTCTTGCCGTGGACGGTATGTGTAGATGTGTTGAGTCTTGATCTTAATTTACGCGTCTGCTGCACGTCCCTGTTCCGTCGAAAGCTGTCTCTCTTCAAGGCCTAAACCTCCTTTCGTACTGAGACGTAACCATACCCAAACCGAAGGCGCAACACAACATCCCATCAGTGATCCCAGCTCCACTGCGACTAAAGCTCCCCTCCAAGCAACATTTTTGGCCCAATACCAGCACACTATTCCGACCAGGAATTCAATAATCGAGATGTCCAACAGGACTAGCGGCGACCATGCCACAGCGAGATCCGTCCGAGTTGCCCTTTCGAACCCTTCGAATGCAAAGAGCAGCATCGTCGCCATGACTGCAGATAAGACGCCTGTCACGGCGGAGTTGCAGAGAAGGCCTTCGCCAACTTCGCCGACCCCAGAGGTAGTGGGGTGGAAGTCGGGGAAGGTTAAGGCAGCGACGGCTAGACCACTGATGAGAGCAGAGAGAATGACGAAGGTGTTGTAGAATCGCAGCAGACGTTGAAAGACCAAAAACGCCCTGACGTCAAGTTGTTTGTTCCACCATAATCGCTGCGACTCCAGTTTTTCTGCCAGAGCTGAATGAGGCATGTTCGGGAGCGTAACTTTAATTTTGGCTTGGGACAGCGCGGCGTCGGCAGGAGTAGCGTTGCCTGGAGTCGATAAGTGGGCTGATGTAGCAGCAAGTTGCAATATACGACCCTTCAGCCCCCAATCTTGAGCAGTGGTAGATGAAAATATGCTGATGATGGAACAGGACAAGATTATATGCCACCACTTCATGGAGGCCTCGAATGTCCAGATTTCTTGTCGGGCGGAGCGGGGGAGCAGCAAATCCCAGATTTTAAGCGCTGCCTAGCCGCCCAGCAAGGCGTTGGTGGCAAGGGTTGTTGATACCGCAAAGTCGACAAACTCCGCATTGGATGAAACAGTGTGTTGGTTGCTAAAACCAAGGGTCCAGCATGACTGTGGTTGGTTGGCACGTTGACCGGGCAGGCAAAAAAGCCAAGGTGTGGTGGCGTTTGTGGCAGGCTGAGTCTGGCTGACCAGCGTAGAGCATAGATCTATTTACTGAGCTGCCAAGCTTCTGCCTAACACGTTGTATTTAAAGGCGTGTTGCTGCTTGAGCTTCTATTGCCATTCGATTCGTCCAGACATCACATGAGGCGGCAATCCATCAACCGTCACGATGCCACCCAGAGCTATATGCCAGCTGCAGTCGCACGCAAAATCAGCTCAGTTTGCCCACGAAGCCGTGTCCGACTATATCAGTAAATTGCGCAAGACTTGGGCCTGGAAGAAGTCATTTAAAAATGTCCACTAGCAATCATTAATATGAATAACTTACCTCACGTATTGCAAAATACTTTTTGTTTTGAGATTCATCCGCATTAATACTGGAGATGTACTGGATTCATAAGGGATACCTTTTCCCTCACGTGGAAAATTGGTGCTGCTAAAAAAGGTCTCGCTTTGGAAGATTGACACAATAAAAGGCTCATCGACTAAGGTACCGTCATAATGTATAGAACATGGGTTATTGGTAGGTCATCTCCGTTTTTCTTGACCTGATTCTTGGTTATTACATGATTTTCACAATTATGTAAAATGTTTCTGCCCCCCTCACATTACTCACGTCACTACAAGACGATAACAGATGGGCAGCCTGTCCACAACTTTGAGCAAGCCTGTCGAGCTCTCCTCCACCAAATTCTTGCGGCATCTGGTGTTCTCACAAAAAAGATTCTCCCAAACTAGCCATTCTCGACCTTGGCATCGGCTGCGGCGACCAGTCCTTGGAGCTTGCGCGGCTCACCTACGATAGCTACTGGATGGAGTATCAATCCTATACTTAGGGCTCAGTCTCAACGAGACACAGTTACGACTGGCCGCGCAACAACCATACAGCAAGTTCTAAAAAATGAACTCCGCTCACGGATCCGTATAAGTGTTCCAGCCGATGCCGCTAGGCCCAACCAATGGTCGCCAGACGTAAAGGCTGCCATCGAGGCTATCGGAGACAACAAGCACAAAAGTTGTGAAAGATGGGTTCTTGGCCTCGACAGGTTGTATCACTTCTATCCATCGAGGATACCAATCTTGACCTACGCACAAAGAGATCTTGATGCCTCGTTCATGGCATTCGACTTGACCTTGAATGACAACGCGTCCTTCCTGAATCGTCTCTGGGTCAAACTCATCAGCATAGCAATGAAATGCCCCATCAGCACGTTTATGACAGAAGCAGAGTACAAGACCCAACTCATGCAAGTCAGATATGATGAAAGGGAGATTCGGATGCAGGACGTTACACGTCATGTGTTCTCAGGGCTTCTCAGTCATATCAACAAGCAAGAAGCCATCCTCAAGCCGTACGGAATTTCTCTTGCTAAGTACAAAGTGGCAGGAAAGCTATTTTGATGGTTTGAAAGGTCACAAGCCTTGAAGGCTACTATTATTGTCGCGCGTAGAAAGTCGAAAATAAGTTGAGATGTTCTAGAGCCTGGTTTGCAACGATGTGTGGGTAGCACGCAACAGGCTGTGCGATGGTAGCTCAATTTACATTTGCTGCCCTTCACAAAACAAGAGTGTAACCAAGACGCACGCTCGGCATTCAACGCACCAAGGAATACATTATACACTCAATTTCGTAAAGGTCTGACAGTTCAAATCGCGAGTCCCAAAGCCTCACACGTGAAAAGAGACCGCAGCTGTGAATATGTCCCTTCCATGAAATCGACAAGTTTGCCATGCACTGGAAATGCCATGGGCACTAACATGCGTGTACCTTTGTGAAAGAGTCATGAGATAAAATGCATCACCTATCGCACAAATGTATCTGGCTGTCTTATGATTCTGAGGCCAATGGTGGATTGGAGACAACGTACTGCATCCCGGCTCCGAACTCGGGCGACTGAAAGGAAGAAATGCAACTGAGAGCAGCACACATCAGCCAACCGGGGTCAACTAGCATGAGCTGTTGCCTATGTGCTTGTGGGGCTTATGCAGGTTACTTGTCTGGCTGACAACACTTTACCCCTCATCAGCCCTTGGTCGAGAGGGCCGTACATTTTGGCACAGGAAAACTCATTCTTCGTCCTGGTAATTCAACCTCAAGTCACGCAAAGAAACATGGAAATTTCGTGTAACAGGTTGTGCGCCGCCTGCAGTGAGATTTTCGCCCGCTGTTGCGTGCTCAAAAAGCCCCGGAATCGCAAGGGAGGTAGGTGGCTTAATGCTCAATGGACGATTCATGTACCTTTGCGAGCTTTATGCGCAAATATGAAGACGAGGTATCCAAGATTTGGATCCATGAGAGGTACGTTTTGCTATGTCTGGGATGGGATTGAGCAAAGGGTGGCTTCTGTTAGTCATTGAAACTGATGCTACAGAATTGAACAGTCAGAGACCCCAAGAAGGGGACGATTTGACAGTAGAATTACTATACTGGACCCCCGAGAGTCCTAGGCCGAACCGAGAAACGATGTCAGTGGCTGCTCCAAAAGGTATTGGGCTAACTAGTTCCATATCTACTCATGCTAACAAGCTACTCTAAAGCTAACTATCTTCTCGTCCAGGTGATCCAGCCTCAACATATATTAAAACAAGACCAACCGACCACGATCTTTCTTCAGAGTCGGTCTACAAGCAAGCCATCAAGTGGATCGAGACATGCGTTCTGGAGCACGCAGACTGTGTTCGTCCACCACCGAGTAAATTTGGTCTGCCAAGTCGTCTAATCGACGTACGGAGGCCTGGACAAAAGACAACCATGATTCACACCACTGAAGACTCATTAGAAGCGCCAAAGTATGCTGCCTTGAGTTACTGCTGGGGCTCTGTCGGGCAGTCACTGGTGCTTACCGAGAAGAACTTACAGGAGTGGAGTTACGAAGGGATCTGCACTGATCTTCTCCCGGCGACTATTCGTGATGCCATAACTGTCACTCATTCTCTGGGCATACCATATCTGTGGGTTGACTCCATGTGCATCGTGCAGGACTCTCGCGAAGATAAGGAACGGGAACTCAAGAAGATGCACTTGGTCTACGAGAATTGCTATGTTGCAATATGTGTCGCCAATCGAGAAAGCGGCGACGGATTCCTTGATCAAACAACCAATAATGTTTACGGGAAGCCGCTTGGATTTCAAGTTGCATGTACGCTTCCGGACGGACAAACAGGAACGTTGGTCGTTTCAATCACAGAGCATTTCCAGCCGAACGAGGATGAGATCAATCAGAGGGCATGGACACTACAAGAACGTTTGCTTGCTCCTCGAACGTTATACTATACTAATGACCCAAGTCTGCTCTATTGGGACTGTAGCTCTCTGTTCAAGCGCCATGACAGTCAAAATAGCGCTCATTTCGAGCTTATTCGGTCTCATGAATCGTCGATGGGTCGACTTCGAGCAGAAGTAGCTGCGCCGAAACACCACCGAGAAGAAGAGTCCTCGACGTTCGACGACAAGTTAATTGACAAAGTCATGCTCGAATGGAAACAGGTTGTATGCGACTACTCGAAAAGGTTGATCAGTCATGATGACGATCGGCTTGATGCCATGGCAAGCCTGGCAGCAAAATTTCAGACAGCGCTACCGCCGGACTACACTTACGTCGCTGGCATGTGGCTAGATCCCGCGCGGGGTTACCGCGATTTCATCCATACTCTGTATTGGGCAGTGTGTTGGGGAGAAGCTCGTCCGACTAGTGAATACGTCAGCCCGAGTTGGTCATGGGCGAGCGTGCATGGTGAGATAAGGGGAGAACCCGGCTGGGGCACGTCAAAAGAACCGCAATGAACCGTGGTCGACTATTATTGGAAATTGGCTTCGCTCGAATTACCATACGGACGCGTTCGGCCTGGCGCATGGTTGAAGTTGGAAGGACACCTCTCGCCGGTTAAACTGAAGCTCCGCGACGGACGCCAAAGTGGGACTTTGCGACCGATGGGATCAACGGATCCCCATGCAGAGGGTTTCTCTCTGGACAGTGACATTATTGAGGGCAGGAAAGGAACTACTGTTTGGTACTTCTTGCTGTTTGATTCACAGGGTCTTTTACTAGAAAGATTGGAGGGGCTCTCAGATGATGTGTTCAAGAAGATTGGGACCGCCCAGCCATTTTATGACGATTGGCGTAATCAGAGGAGCTTGTCAATTGTACTTATAGTATAAGAGAGATGGCCAACAGAGGCAAAAAGTATCAAAATCAGTCGCGGCATTCTGATCTTCTACATTGTCACACGCTGCCATACAGAGCCTGAGACATTCACCTTAACGCACGCCTGCACATATTTCATCTCGGCACGATTGCACTTTGTCATACACAAAGATGTATCAGCAACTAAAGAATACATGGACCATTACTATCACTGCCACCACATCCGTCCGGATAATAGAAATCTTCACCTCATGCTCAAGACTATAGAACTATCTTCAGCATGGCATCAAAGTGACCAAAACCAAACATGGGTAGCGCGAGCTATCTATGCGGTCCGCGGAACTCCTTGTTTTTGCAAGGCAAAACGCATCTTTTTCTTTCTTCCTTCGAAGGTTTCATTTATACTTTCGTGTGACAGGTTACGGCCTGCGGGCACACCTTGCTGACTGCCGTATGACTGTATCAACACAAAACGTTTTTACGTTAATGTTCATCAACTTCTTCCGATGACGCCAAAAAGGGACAGTGGTTTCAGTTGCACAATATGTGCATAAATTGCACAAAATTCACCAACATTCACGAGAGGTGCGATTACTCATGGTCAGATCGTGAGTAGTAAATACATTCCGAAGGATGGTGAGACACATCTTCTGGTTGGTGCCTGGTGCCAAGGTGCTGACAGCGCCACCCTTAGCGCCCTTTCAGCTAAGGCCCGTTCGCGAACATCAACCTCATCTGACATCAATTGTTATCTGATCGTCATTTCACACCGGCAACGTCATTTAACGTTGTGACTGCGCCATATCATCTATCAACATGGCGCCGACACAAACAAAACGATCCAACGAACTCTCTATCCAGCTCGTCAACCCTGCAACGCCGCTGTACCCAGGCAGCGTCGTCCTAGGCCACATCGTCCGCAAGTCTCACATCGTCGCACCGAACGCCACCATCCGTGTCCGCCTCCTCGGCCGTGCGAAAGCGAAGCTCGTTATCGACCGTGGGAATAACTCAAAGAGTTACTACCGCTCTCGCTTCAACTTCTGGCGCGAGGGAGCCATCACCGACGCCGTACATCATGGACCGATACATGTCGCGCAAGGAGCAGGCGAAGAGCAATCATGGCCTTTTGCGTTGGCACTTCCGACTCACACCGATGCCGCCGCCGTAAATGCGGGGCTGTCCGAGAATGAGAGGGCCGCATGCTTCTTGCATGCACCCGGTGATCCACAGGGAAAGATGGGTGTGCCGGAGCAGCCTCTGCCAGGAAGCTTCTTCTTTGAGCACTCGGGATTTGGCAAGAGTTGGCATGGATTTGTTGAGTACTGGCTTGAAGCGGAGTTGCGGTTGGAGGGAAAGAGCAAGATCATAGAGGCAGCAATGCCGCTAAGGGTGTGGTCAGTACCGTCTCCGTCACCGCCGATGACAGATTTTGGATTGACAGGAAGAATGATGAACGGCCTTGTCTCGACGCAGCGACTGCTCCCTGGGATGGAAGATGCGAAATTGAGTTTCAAGCAGAAGTCGCAAAAGTGTTTTGGATCTTCGAAGGTGCCGAATTTCCATTTCTCAATGAGAGTCGAGTACCCCACGCAGATACAACTGGGAAATCCGTACACGATACCCTTCAGACTGCGCATCACACCAAACAAAGAGAAGAGCTCGGAAGCCATCCAAGATGTCCCCCAAAAGGCTTACATCAAGAGCGCTACGCTAGAGATGCACAGCACGGTTGGTGTCATCTGCCCGGGAACATTCGACTCGCATGAGGGGAGCAAGACAAGGAAGCTGTGCATTGGCAGGACAAATAAGTTCATCAACGAGGTTGACGGGTTTGAAGTCCCTTGCGCTCCCAAGGAGGACGTGCTGGATCTTGGGGCCGTCTTGGGTCTGCAGATCGACGCCAGGGGTTCGGTCGTTGGCGCTTCGAGATTCGGCGGCGGGACACTCGAGACCATGTCACCTACATACACGACGTATTGCGTGAGGCTATCTCATGTGTTGCACTGGGAGGTAAAAGTTTCCATTGGAGGAGAGTCCTGGGAATGCGGATGGCAGAACAGAATCGTTGTGCACCCTCCGGTCGAAGAGGCGTTGAGCGGGGGCGTTGGAGCGGCGTCGGCGGGTATGGCGACGTTGTCATTAGAACCACCTCCACCGCGAGGGAATGAGGCCGTTCCAGCGTACGAAGGTCCAAGCACAGCAGCGCCAGCATATGAAAAGGTAGAAGGAGGTCAGGCGTCGAATGAGGTAAATGGTAATGGAGAGGGATCTTCAGCTGTCGGCGGCGACACGAAGTCGTGATGACGGAATGAGGCAGAAGTGAGCGAAGGGAAAGAATGCACCCGACTGGGGCTCTTGCTACATTGCAGTGAGCACAGGATCTAATGGCTATCTGGGAGCAAGAGAATTGAGGGGGCAATCGACTTATTTGGGTTCTGTAATGGCGTAACAGGATAAAGAAGACCCTCGAAGTCATACGCCGAGGGGATGGATTTCAGGACGGCATACACATGATGCTTGGGAGGCCCCTAATATGAACATGAATAGAACAGCACGCCTTCTCAAAGTCAATCCAAGATGTTGTGCGTCTAAGAGCGTCGTTAGTGGTCAGTCTGCCTAGGCACAGTCATATGGGTGCAATTAACCTACCTTGCGCCCACTCAATTGGGTCTGCAATCAGAGCAAACGGCCCTGTAACATCCCTCAATGATGTACCTCTCGGCACCGGGGTTTGTGTCGTAGCACCAGTTGAGACATGCGCCGAAGCCGCCGCTGAAGTTGCACTCGGCCGCGACCCGAGCCAAGAAGACAGCAAAAGGAATAATAGCAAGCTTCATGATGTCGAGTTGTTGACTGAGCTGCTGACAAAAGCAGGTGTCAAGCGCAAACCCAGCGCTTCTGGAAGACGGGGTAGCTCCGACACTCTTAATAATGATCGAGAACTCATAACGGAGTCCTGGAGTAACCCGTCGCCAAGCGAAATATCTCGTTTCAGCCCCAGTTGCCGGTTGTCTCCACGACGCAACATGAATCCTAACAATTGGAGGAAGTTGGGGTCCCAGAGGAAATCGGGCCCAGCATATCGATTACTGATCTGTATCACGAATAAGCGGAGACGAACCCGTCATCTTGGCAAGTCAGTTGATGCGCCGAAATGGCCGATCATGGCAACTGCCTAGGCTGGGTGGTGGAGTGATCGCGATTCATGAATCTTGCTGTCCGCCAGGTTCATGGAATCTGGACCAACATCCTTGCTTGCGAACTTGTCTAGAAGAAACTTTACTTTGGTGCGGCCTGTGGTGCCCACTTCGTGAGGAGTTGAAGCCCGGCCCTCTGAAGTTCGTCACCGGTGCCGAACAGTTGAGAACTGCGGACCACCTTAGAAGCGCACACACATTAGAATAGAGATTTTCTAGAGAAGCAGCTTCATTTCCCCGCTTCATATACGTTTAGGTAAGTATTTTACGTCCATTGAAGTGTCCAGTCTCGTGTCTTTTTATGTGCTAGACTCTGCTGCTATTTGAACCAAGACCTTACCTAACAAGCCCTTCTTGGCTTTTTGATATGCCTCCGGCATCTTACTTGTTTGTACTGCGATGTTGATGTATGAATGTCTTTGCTGTTCTGTCGCCTGATTAACTTCCGTTGATCCAAACGTTTCTTGCCCGGGAACTACCCAAGTAAGGCGCTCTCAGGCACCTGTTGCTAGCTACGCTTGTTTCCCTTCACCCATATCACCATATAAGGCGCAGTTGCTGCTGATTGTGGTTTCGTTATTGCGATCCCCTTTCGGAAAGAGACTTGGTCTGGTGCCTCCATGAGTTCAATTGGTACGCTATTTCAAACTGCGAGCGCTCTACGCACCTTCTCTATCCTTCGTAGAAGAGACTCCTGACCGAAACCACGGATACGCAAGGTATTCAGAGCACAGAAGAGGCCAGAAGTTCAAATTAGTTTCTCATATCAATCCCTCATATCAACCCCAAGAGTCCCCTGATTAGTCTGGCCAAGCTGGCGGCATAATTAGAATGTTCAAGGTCTAGTGTGTGCGTCACTTAGAGGTAGAGCAGCAGTCTTTTCAAGAAGCAAATTTCGTCGGCTTTCGTGTAAATCTGATTTCAGACGAGTGTAACCGCATCTCGTGCCATCGTAATACGTTGTAATACGTTGATCCGGGGTTGTACGGGCTACCC
>JABGMY010001344.1:0-68647 GCA_014705525.1 Colletotrichum sp. HC292
TCTACACACCCATCCACATCATCAGCGCATTTGACTGGCCAGCTGCGAAGTCTTTTGCGCCCCCTGGCTCCCAGTCTTTTCTCATTTGAGCCACAAGGCGTTGCGGCCCGTGACTTTGCATCTTGGCGCAGGTTGCCTCACCAAGACGCCTCACAACTTGAATGTCAAAATGTACAAAAGAATTTGAAGCCCAGTGAGCTTCTTCCGCGACGGAGATTTTGGCCAGCATGTAGCAGGACAATTGTTTCAAAAACTCCAGCCTCTGTTTTCTGGTCATGCTCGATACGCCTGCTTTCCAAAATCTTAGGGAATGCCTCAACAAGACCATGATAGCGGGAGTAGATCTCCTCGATCTATCTTCGGCATCGTGAAACGTCTGAGCTCTCGATCCCAAGGGCGGGATTCAACCATTGAGACAAGTTCCTTTCATGATGGGGAGCCTTCACGGACAACACAAGGCACAGCTGGCCCTTCAACTACAACGGATAATAGCAGAAGTCAACCATCTCCACGAGCGCCGCGCTCGTATTCCGCATCAGAATGGGAAACGGTGAAGAAAGTTATCAAGTACCTCTACCTCGACGTAGACATGCCTCTCGACGATGTTGTTGATATCTTGTCCAAGGAGAATGATTTTCACACTAAGTAAGTGTTGATTCGGATCGTGGCACCCGTATTATTGAGAATATGACGTTCCTAATCACCGTCTGATAGTGCCAGGATGTGCCAGACCCGTTTGAAGAGGTGGGGCTTCACGAAGAACGACAGCAAGCACAGGAAAAGCGATTTTCGGCGTGAAGTGAAGCCTGCGAAGCCTCCAAGCTTGCTAAAACGTACCTCTCGCCGTCTATCATGAAGAACAAGGCCCACCACAATAAGAGTTATGGTCTTGTGGAGATGGATATCGACAACCTTTCCGAGGGGGATGAGGACAGTATCTATGAGGGAGACGAGCCGCTTCACGAGGACATCACTATCGACGACACGTCGCATACCGTGCTTGATGCACATCCACCAGAGTCCAGCCATGTTGATGTACTCGCCGCTCCAGTACCCTCATGTTCACCAACCGAATGGAAGCCCTGCGACACAGCTTTTCCAGGAGTAGAACGAGAGTCTGAAAAAATGCTTTTGACGGAGGGGATGAGAAATACGTCGAGCCGTACACAACCCGATGTTATTCGGCATCATGGTATTAACGCGGAACGAGGCCAACCTGAAGGTTCCCCTCTCCCTGGATATGAACAAAGTTGCCCTTACCGCTTTGGAGAGAAGAAGTTCCGTCTGATTCAGGGACTCTCGTAAGTTCACATCCTATTTCTATGACATATCTTTCTGATGAGGAATAGTGGCAACGACTATCAGGGTGATTCCTTGGGATACGGCACTTATATCAACTTGTCTGATGTGAGGCCCTGCACCGCTAACTGCGGGTGTATGAGCTCTCACTTCCCTTCTGCCTTCACATTTGTGGTGAAGCTCGATGACCATGGCATGAACGTTGAATTCCTAAGCGAGCCTCTATGGAACGAAATCATAGGCATATTGCCTCACTATGCCCGAACCAGTTGTACCAATCGAATCATGGATGGAAAGGTTTTGTTCGGGTACAGGGAGGACCTCAAGGATCATCTGGAACTCACCTATCAGACAGTGAACCAAAACTTGGCCTGTTCCAGGAACCGCTCTCCATATCTGGAACTCGAACTACTCGTTCATGGATTCCTCAACGACTACCACTTTCGGCAATACGCTGCCATGGAGGAGCAGGACGATGAATCTGATTATGGGCCGAATCTCGACGTCGATGATTTTTCCAAAGCAAGGCTTCTTGACTTCAATCCTTGGAAAAGGCTTCGAGCACACTGGAAGAACCGCCGAGTACGCAGAAGGCCCGATCTCACAGGGTTTCAGATGCCTGCGTCTGCTGAGTACCTCAATCAGGACTTGGACATCTACGAACTGGATGCATTTGAACCAGGTATTCATGGCTATTCCCGACCATGTGAGCTCCCTACGGCGGACTCGCTTCCGTCGTTCAGTGCATCGTCCAAAAGATCGCCTACTTCGCCGCCAAACGAGGACTCCAATCCTTGGAAACGATTTCGGGCGCAGTGGAAAAATCGGCGCGGCCAGAAAAAGCTTGAAGCCAAGATATCCCGGCTTGACGAGGCTTTCCAGGATCTTGACGATAAGGCTGGTGTATATGAACTTCATGGCGTATCAAGCGATTTGGGATCGTTTGCATCGTTCGAAGAGAAAAGAGAGGCGATCGCCCTTGCGGACTGGGAAAGGGAGTATCTTGCTTCGTTTGGCCCCTTTGGCGAGGAGCACCCTCGACACCACCCAAAGGCCTACCTTCCCTTGTGTGAAGCGGACTCACTTGAGTTGTCAACGCGTGAGGAATTCGAAACATCACGGGCTAAAAACATAGCAGAGAAGCATTCAGCGGGTAGAATCTCTATCTCAACCCCTGAGTTGACGAAGAAGTTAGAAGAGGGATCATTCAGTGTCCACGACTGGATCACGAGCGCCGCGATGAATGGCGACATTAGCCTCGTCCAATCATTACTTGACCTTGGGATGGACACAAATGGTAAGTTTTCCTGGACCACATGCAACATGAGGCTCGATGAAACTCATTTTATTTACACAGTCTACGATGATGATTGCAAACACCCTCCTATCTGTATTGCAGCTGAATTTGGCGACCTGCAAATTGTTCGCGCTCTACTTGACCGAGGCGCCGACATCAACAGACCAGATCCGAAGGGACGGCTTCCTCTTCAGGTGGCGGCTTCTCATGGGCATCGAGATATTGTTGACCTTTTTCTACGTTGCAACAATTCTCTGAATATCGCTTCTGACCTAGGAGCGCTTCTAAGCATTTCAGCAGCAAATGGGCGCCATGAGGTCGTCCGTCTTTTGCTCATTCGACAACAGGAGATGCGCATGAACGCCAAAGAAAAGGCGCCAGAAACCCCCACAATTCCCGCAAACAAATTGATGGAAGAAGCCTTAGTCTCGGCAGCGAAGAGTGGAAGTCCAGAAACGATGCAGGTTCTCCTCGACTACGGAGCAAGCACCGCTTAACTTCTCTCATCACCAGGCGACGTACTTCTCACGGCATTGATAGGAGCTGCAGCTGACGGGAACCTTGATGTGGTCAACGTACTTTTGCAAAGTAATGTTGATGTCAATGGCATGGATCACCGAGGGACCGCACTGAGCGCTGCCATCAGCAACGGGCATCACGCCATTGTTCGGCTGCTGTTGACAAAGGCTGGTGGAGGTGCTGTCCGCGATACGCCACTTGAGGTCATGTGGAAAATGGAATCATATCCAAAAACTCCTCCAAATCGTCGTGCAGGTACAACGAGATCTTCGTGAAGGTAGGAATCCTGTTCAGGGTCCCTTGGTCTCCACGAATATGCACAGTCTTCGGAAACATTTTCTTCATCAACATTCATCTATGATCACAGCTGCCGCGGCATCGACAACAAAATTCAAGGATATATCGCTTGTATTTCCATCACATCGAGACAGCTCGGCCGCTGGTATCAGAACTCTGCGCAAGCTATGCCGCGGAGACCCTCCCAACAATATTCTCGACACGATCCCGTTCTTGTGTCTGTCGCGGGCGATGGTTGACACCCTCGAAGAGTTACACCATGGAAGATTCGTGGAAGATTTCAATTCGGACCTTCCAAGGTGGCAGATGATCTTTGCATCTGAGGGCAGCGAGCAAGACCTGGAAGCGTACAGAGACGCTATTTGGTCAATATGGGGTGTAACATGCAGTTCTACTGCTGCTCCGGATTTTGACGAGGACATTCTTCAACGATTTCATGATCTTGCTTCCACAATGGCTTCGAAGGCTGACTTACTCTATGGCGACTCTCCACTCAGCTCAGCATGCACCTCATCGGTGGAACCGGATGAACGACTTGGATCTGCCAGCTCTCTGTCAAGTGGACATACGAAGCGCACAAGTCCCGAAAATTGTGTTCCAGAGCGCCTTGGGGGAGAATTCAGGACCCAGGACCAGAGAACGCCAGATCAATTTGGGGTCGGCTCAGCTGGGGTGCCGAATCGGACTCTAGCAGAAGAGATTAGGAGGGATCCGACCATCATCGACCCTCTGGCGACCATTCTCATTTCCTGGGCAATCTTTGCCATTGCCGCAATTTTCATGCAAGGTGAGTATCAATGAGAAATGGTTGAAAGCGACGCAATTAAGCTAACATCTAAATCATAGTGATGGCGAAGGTCTCAAACCTTTCTGTGTCGCTAAGCGTGGCATTCCCGAGTGTCAAAACTCTAGCTCGTAGATACGAGCTTATTGAAAGTGAAATAGTGAAGGGACAATGTTTAGTACACGTTGAGGGTGTAATGGGAAGTGATTATTGTGTTATTTGACGAGATACGGTTTCGGCGGCTGGACCGTTTCGACGTTCTGGATTCGTCATAGCTGGCGAAGGAAACGAGGGTTAATCCCACAAGCATCATGGGGGCCGTAGCCAATAAGGTTTCAATGTAATCAATACACCGATACGTTCGTATGTGACAAATTATTGAGCTAGCCGATCGTCCGACAGAATGCTGGATCACCACTTAAGGTGCTGATGGCAAAGTGGGGCCGGATCCGGGACGCCGACGCCGGGTACCGGAGGCTGACGCCGAGGATCTTCGGAATCAAAATAGTGCCTACGGAATGGTCGAAATAGTAATCCAAGAGCTGTGTCCGGACATTCGGCCCTCTCACGTCCGACTGCTTCGTTCTCGCGACGTTCCAGAAGCTGAATCCCTGAAAGCTCAGACGTCGGACGAGACCAGCCTCCCCCCAATCAAAGCGCCCAAAACACGAGACTAACTGATCTTGCGCCACTTCCCGTCTCGCGAACGCGCGCAAAGGCAGGGTGCCGGACCTCTTCTACCCTCGGCAACGAACGGAGCAAGTTCGCAGAGAAGAAAGTTACTTGGCCCCAGGCCCAATCATGCCTCGGCGCTGCACCCCCGCGCTTTACTCCAACATTGGCTGCTTCCCGCTAGTCGAGGCCGGGGGTTGGTGTGGGCCAAGGTGGGTGAGTTGGTGGACACAAACCGTCGTTGTGTTACATTCTCGCTTCGCCTTCGCGAGGAGGCCGTTTGCCGGTCGTCTTTTCCGGTGTTGGAGCTTGGGAGCTTGGGAGCTTGGGGACATGGAGCACGGCAAATAATCGCTAACAATGGGGATCCCAAACACGGCGAACCCGGTTGTTTTCCTCTGACTGCCCAATGAGACTCGCGACTCTTGCGAGCTCGACGGCAAGCTGGCGGGGTTTTTGATCTCTCCGTCCCCCACGTTTCACAAGGATCCAGCTCCAAGAGTCGGCCCTGGGCAGCAGTCGGGGACACTTTTTACCGTTCGGCTCGACGTCACGAATGTCTACCTCGTTCCGAAAGGACCCCTCAACCTTTTTGCCATCATCTTTGTAAAACCCCAGACACCATACACCGCGCGTCTGTCGTTCACCGGTGTGCGATTCCGAGTTTCCAAATAGACAGACAATCTTGTTAGACAGAGCTTTCAGACTTTATCTGAAGATATGGCGCTCGGTGAGATTCCCCGCCATCACCAGCCTCCAATTTAGTGGTGACAACCCTCCGTCGCGTTCATTCAATCACGACCTCGGGTTTTGCCACAGATCAATGTGCTAAGATCGGAACAGCAGCGGCAGCCGCGGTAGCTGGAGGCGTTGCCTCATCTTTGTATCTTGACGCGAAATACCACCTCTCGAAGGATTTTCACTCACTCCGAGGCCGCCGAACAGTCGTCGGGGCCATTGAAAACGCAGGTAAGCTCAAGTCCATCTCACAGACGGCTAGTGACCTTACGAAATTACCAGTCAAGACAGACCGCGTGTCCCCCTACTACATCTTCGAACAAGCAGTCCAAAAGCATCCATATGAGGAGGCCATCTGGACAAGAAATGGGAGCGTCTCGTGGAAGACTACCTATGACCGCGTCAATCAATATGCTCAATTATTTCTCTCTTATGGCGTCAAGCCCGGACAGTTCGTTGCTTTCTTCATGCAGAACTCTCCCGACTTCGCCTTCGCCTGGGTGGGCCTACTGGCCATCGGTGCCGCACCGGCCATGATCAACTACAACCTCACCGGTAAGGCTCTTTTCGGCTGCATCGAGATCAGTACGGCGAAGCTTGTGTTAGTGGATGGATCAGAGGAGGTCGCGGCGAAGTACCAAGACGTAAACACCGAGCTCGACATGAAGGGGATCAAGCTTATCAACCTGGCCGAAGAGAAGTCGAGGGTCTACCAAATGGATCCGGTACGGCCGCATGACAACCTGAGGAAGGGAATGATGCCAGGTGACGCGATGGCTCTCTTCTATACCAGGTAAATACTACGAGGGCTCTCATTTACCTTGACTAATAGATGCAGCGGAACTACTGGTCTGCCTAAAGCTGTGCTGTTCCCTGCGGCCGCCGCAGCAAGCTTGTCGCTTCAGGCACGTATTAATCAGACCGGCTTTACCCGCTCTTCGGAAGCTAACTAGATCAGAATGATTTGGGATTCCATCCGACTGCTGGTAACAGCGAACGATGCTACATTTGCATGGTATGTTCTCGTTCACACTTCCTGTTTCGGATACTTCTGACCATCACCAACAGCCATACTATCATGGGACTGGCGGCATCACGATGATGTCACAGATACTTGTCAGAATCTTTCCCATCCTTTGAAGAGCTCTTTCTTACCACGATGCAGTCGGGATCCACAGTTTGCATGGCTCCGAAGTTCAGCGTCTCGACATTCTGGGACGACATTTGCGACTCGAACGCGACCTGGTTCGTCTACGTCGGCGAGACGCTACGATACCTCCTCGCCGCGCCGCCTTCCCCACGGGACAAAGAACACAACGTTCATGCCGTCTTCGGAAACGGCTGTCGGCCAGATGTCTGGAGGCGATTCCAAGACCGATTCGGTGTTGACACTGTTTGTGAGTTCTACAACAGTACTGAGGGTGCCTTTGGGCTGCGCAACCTTTCGCGTGGCGATTTCTTTGCCAATGCTGTTGGCCACCACGGCTTGCTACTTCGGCTCAAGTATAGAAAGATGTACGTCCCTGTCGCCATTGATACGGAGACTGGTGAAGTCCAAAGAGATCCTAAGACGGGGCTGGCAATCCGGATGTCTTATGAGACCGGTGGAGAAATATTGGTAGAACACCCGGGGGAGCGGGCGTTTCCAGGTTATTTCAATAACCCCAATGCCACGGACAAGAAGTATGTGAGAGATGTCTTGAAGAGGGGAGACATCTTCTACCGTACAGGTGACTCTCTGAGACGGGATGCTGACGGCAGATGGTTCTTCTTGGATCGGTGAGTTACTGCCATGATACTGTCGATGGGCCTAACTGACATGACTTGAAAAGACTAGGGGACACTTACCGGTGGAAGGGTGAGAACGTGTCTACAGCTGAGGTGTCGGAAGTGCTCGGAGAATACCCCGGTGTAAATGAAGCAGTTGTTTACGGCGTGTCTCTCCCTGGTCACGATGGAAAAGCTGGCGCGGCAGCTCTGGATATTGCTCCAGACAAGAAGGCGTCTTTCGACTTCGCTGACTTCCTGAGGCACGTATCTTATTCCGAAAATCTAGCTTCATTAACACTAAGACTTGTAGGTTCTCGCGATCCCGGTTGCCACGATATGCCGTGCCCATTTTTGTCAGATTGTTGAATGAAAGTCAAGCCAGCCATAACAACAAGCAGAACAAGGTGCCATTGAAGAACCAAGGCGTTGACCCAAGCAAGATCGAGGGTGGTGATCAGCTTTTGTGGATTGAGAAGCACGGCAAGGGCAACACCTACGTTCCATTTACGCAGGACGACTGGGACAACCTCGGGCAGGGCCGAGCGAAGCTGTAAATGGGCGAAGTTCTTATCCCTTACACATACTTATTCTAGCAAACACTTGTCGATGGTTTCCTCGATGAGCACGTGTGAAGTTTTCAGCATCTGCCTGCGACTGATGCAGTGATACCGCCTTCGGCCGCTAGTGACCATCCTTGGCCGAATCATACGCCGCTTCACCTGCATTCCCGCGATATGCGGGGGCGGGATGACGGAGATGACGCTCAGGACCCAGCCAATGAGCGTGCTGTGATGATAATCTGCTGAGAACCAAGCTTCTGACGGCGCGATCAAGGATACGACGAACCCCGCACGACGCAATCACGCACCAGGCGATTGCGCACGCGGGGAGACACCCCTGTACGCTTCACATGGAGATCAGCGCATATGGGATGGCTGGGACCGAGGCGAGCAACCTGGATTGAGATGATCAGTCACACCTAAGAGCCTTGGTTTCTTGTTGGAACCAGAGATTCAAATGAGAGCGATGCCCAGGTTCAACTGCTACCGATTCCCGACTTGATTTTCTCGTGTTTTCGCCCGGAGCATCAGGCGTCGCGAACATGGCAGGAATCAAACGGACGCGCATCATTTTCGCGCTTTTTATCACTTGTGTGCTCATCCTGCTTTTCAGGAGCAGCAAAACCGCGAAGTCGGAATCAGAACCCGCACAATGGGTAGACTTACCTCCGCCCGAAAATCCCTCGACCGACTCATCTCCCCAGATCGATATCCCTCCCGATCATGTGGAAATCCCGATGATCCACGACGCCCTCAATGGACAGCCTCCGACACAGCCAGCGCAACTCGTTCCTGATGCGCACAAGTTAGCGACGGCGGACGAATTCATTCCCCATTTTGCGGCAGTCATTCAAGAGAAAGGGATTCCTCAGCGGGACGCCCGCGCGACTTGCAACTGGCCAGCGGACGTGTTTGTCGACTTCCAATTCTCCGAAACGCTGGGGTGGGTTCTCGAGGACCGACCGGTATTGGAGATAGAGCTGCGCCGACGCGAGTGGCACGACTTTATCAAGAAGGGCATGATACCGTACGCGACCGTAAAGGATCGGTTCCTGGGAAGAGGTCTGGTCATTGTTGCTGGCAATGCGGACACGATCATGCTTGTCAAGGTGATACTTCGGCAGTTGAATAGACTGGGATCAAGCATTCCTATCGAGATTCATTATTGGGACACAGAAATGGACATTGGTGCAATGGCAGACCTCAATGCGTTGTACACCCCAATCTACTACAACGACCTGTCGAAGCCGCATAACATTATCCACATCAAGAAGGACGGATACTTTGGAATCAACTACCAGCTGAAGACGGCAGCTCTGCTGAATGCTCGGTGGGCTGAGCCGATCCTGGTAGACTCCGACAACATTCCTATTCTTGACCCAGCCACTCTGTACGATTCAATTCAATATCAAGAGTACCACTCGGTATTTTGGCCAGACATCGCACGCACACGGCCCCAGAATCCCGTGTGGGCTATTTTCAACAGTCCTTGCCGGATGGCCGAATACGAGCAAGAGAGCGGACAGCTGTTGGTCGACAAGACGCGATTCTGGTATCATCTCCAACTAGCGTCGTGGCTGAACAACGAGCAGGGGAAGTACTACAACGAGATCCTTCTGGGCGACAAGGATATGTTCCGCTTCGCATGGCATGCCCTGAAACAAACTTTGGGAAACCCAAGAAGTGGGTTACGAGTGTTGGCACGGAAAACGATGGGTTTTACTGCGGTCATTCGTTCGCGCAGCATCATCCGGATGACGGGCGAGTGGCGTTTCTGCACGGCGGACTAGTGAAGACAGTGTCCCTCGAGGTGATGAGATGGAATCGCGATGTTAAGGGGGGCTACCTTCGACACTACAAGAGGTCGCCGAGCGAAGAGAGTCCAGAGGTGAACATTAACGTCGCCATAAAGTTCGACGGAGCGGCTTACATGCCTGACCATTCCAACAAGTTCGAGGCCGCCCAGTGTACCGACATGTTCGACGTCCAGGCGAGAGACCTGAACGAGATCCTCCCCGGATTCGAGCAAACCTTCCGGGAGATAGGAGGATACTGGCAGCTGGACCAAGAGGATACGACGAACTTTGGTCAAACCAACCCTTTCCCAGGAGAGTGAAGCTCGCGTCGAAAGATGCAAATGGCATGATTTTCACCAGGATGACATCCGTTGCCAAGAATGGCATCGAGGAAGAACCGGGTGAGATTAACCCCCCTGACGATCCTCCGCGGGCCGACCAGAGGAAGCTAGGCGCCAAGCACGAGCAAAGGACGGGAGGTCAAAGACACGCGAAACGGACAAAGGCGGGCTAGCGCCGTGGCCACATTGTCTTTGATGGTCAGAGACTTGGTGCTCTTCGACCGAGGTCCGTTGTGCGGAATCTTAAAAGAAGACTCGAGGCTAGAAAACTGTGCATTGAAGCTTAATTTCTCAGCCCTGGGGTGTCCGACCATTCTGAGCCGGCGGAATGTCAGCAACCCCTCCATCAGCTGAAGGCGAACCTTGGTGTTGACAAGTTAAGGCGCGGATCAGGGTCGTGGATTGTCAGAAGTCTTGGCATGACAGTTGTGGAAAACAAACTGCCACAAGGCTGATGAGAGACATTGAGAAATCAAGCCATCGGTCTTGGTCAAAGGAACATGGCACGTTGTGTTGGCGGGAGCTGAGATGGAAGATGGGCTGGATGTTGAGAGCAGGGGAAGAAGAATCGCGTGTCTAAGCCGTGGCGAATGAGTCAAGTCTTCCATGGCAACATCCAATACGGACAGTCACCTGAGAGGATTACGCAGTGAGCAGCAATGAATCGCAAAAAAGGGAACGCTCTCCTGCAAGATGGATCCTCCTACTACTGCAGCTTGAAAATAAAAATTGTGTTATTGGGTGACCCAATCCATCGGCGTCTCATCCGAGCGTTGAGAAAGTTCGTTCACATTTCAAGACAATAAGAACAGGAACCTAACTAAAGACAAGCATCGGACGACAAAAAACGGCCCTTGACCCTGGGGAAGCCTGTTCGGGCCAGTTACGTCTCGTGTTCTTCATTCTTAGCACATCTGAGCTAATGGTTCAGGGCAACTCGCAGGCCAAGCCGCACCGTTAGGGTGCTAACTGCAACATCGGATTAGCGGCTGAATCCCGCCTGCAACGCTAAAACAATGGCTCCCTCTGCGGGATTGCGATGGGCCTTTTTGTTGCCCCTGAACAAAGGTGCTCCCCCCTGGCTCTTGAGTCGAGAGATGCATGCCGGAACGGGCAAGGCTTCTCGTTCTGGATTTCGGATTCGGCATAGATCCAATATCAATCGGGAGCTAAGTAGTGTTTTGCAGCTCATCCCGCAGTCTGTTCCAGGGTGATCTTGCAGGGTGATGGGATGATGGGTGCATCGGCAGGACACGAGGAGTCAGATGCTCGGCCACCACCCCGCAACGATGTACGATGCTTCTATATTCCCTGCTTTGAGTTGCTGTTATTCTCGACTGGACAGCATGCAATAGGGCCCCCAGATAACCACAACAAACGGCGAGGAAGAACAATAGAACTCGGTGTGCTGAGTCGTAGCCGCCACACAGACCTCTTTGTTTGCTCGCCGTCGACGCCTCTTCTCATCCTGGTCAGCCACCGTCAGGAACCGGTTTAACCTGTCCAATCACGGCCAGGATGATTCCTGTCTTCTTCAGCATAGCTTCGCGGAGGCGAAGCAGCAGTGTTACTGTGCTCGGACCGGGCCTGCTCGGTCCAATACGAGAGGAAGCGGACGACGAAGAAAAAGCAACCCTTCACTAACAACGTTGACGGCCCCGAGACGCCCCGGGGCTAGCCAGCGTGACGGCGGGCTGCTCATCTCCACACCCAGGCTTGACGATGGGCTCTTCTCGCCAAGAATAGACTTGTCCAGAGGTGAGCACGGCCGTCGGGCTGCGGAGCTATTGATGAGGATATAATGAAGCCGCGATGCCCCGTCTGTCGCAACTTTTGGATCACCATCTCCCGCCTCATTCGCTCTCCCGCCTCTCTCTCACACATTCATTCCGACTTTGAATAGTCGTCCTTTCTTTCTTACACGCAACGGCTTTCACGACAATATCAATACACTCACTTTCCTAATATCCTACCTTCGTTAACCACAGCCAATATGCGTATCACTCTCTTTACCGCAGCCCTCGCGGCTACCCCCGTCTTTGCCTACCCAGGCATGAAGAACACCTTCTCCGAGATCCGCGCCCGTGTTGATGCGGACGGCGGCGGCGCCGACAACGACGACTTTGACTCCGCCGAGCTGATCGGTGACCTCGCCACCCTCGACGACTCCAAGCTCACCCCTGTGGGCAAGACCGTCAAGTCCATCCTTCTTGGCAACGACATCAACCCCGAAAGCACTGATGTCTATGTCACCTCCGGCAAGGCCAACAACCTCGCCGCCAAGGGCACGCCAGCCTGCGCTGCCGACACCTGCTGTATCTGGAAGTACATCGCCAACGACCTTCAGGGTGTCTTCAGGGGCAAGTCCGGCCGTTGCACAGACTTTGCCCGTGCCGCCGTCCGTCTCGGCTTCCACGATGCCGGCGGCTGGTCCAAGTTCACCGGTGACTTTGGCGGCGCCGATGGTTCCATCATTCTGGCTGCCGAGGAGATGAGCCGTGGCGAGAACAACGGCCTTCAGGAGATCGTCGCCCAGACTCAGGTCTGGTACAACCAGTACAAGCAGTTCGGCATCGGTATGGCCGATCTCATCCAGTTCTCTGCCAGCGTTGCCACCGTCGTCTGCCCTCTCGGCCCCCGCATCCGCACATACGTCGGCCGCAAGGACTCCTCTACGCCATGCCCCAACGACCTTCTCCCTCCCGTCACCGGCTCCGCCGACTTCCTGATTGAGCTGTTTGAGAACAAGACGATTAAGCCCCACGGCCTCACTGCTCTCATCGGCGCCCACACCACAAGCCAGCAGCGCTTCGTTGACCCCAACCGTGCCGGTGACCCACAGGACAGCACCCCCGGTGTGTGGGACGTCAAGTTCTACTCCGAGACTCTCGGCTCGGCCCCGGCCCGTGTCTTCAAGTTCGCTTCCGACGTCGTTCTCTCCAAGGACTCCCGTATCAGCGCTGAGTTCCAGGCCTTTGCTGGCTCTGGCGGCCAGGCTCACTGGAACCAGGTAAGCTATCCTTTCCCCGATCACAGATGCCGCTCAGTCACTAACTTACTCTCAAGGACTACGCCCGCGAGTACATCCGCCTCTCCCTCCTTGGTGTGAACAACATCAACGACCTCACTGATTGCTCCAAGGCCCTGCCTGCCAAGACCGGTAGCTTCGTTGCCCCTGATCAGGCTGCCATGGACAAGTGGCTGGCTACCAAGGACCGTGTCGCCAAGATTGCCGATGAGCTCCGCAATGGTGGCAACATCAGCAGTCTCATCAACAACGTTCTTGGCTGGCTTAAGGGTATCTTCGGTTGGAAGTACTAGAGCATAGTCCTCTTACCATTCGTTATGTCTACAGCATGAGAAATTAGAGGCGCAAGGGAATGATTTTGGGTACATAAAATATTGCTTGGGTGGCAACCGTAGATACACCCATAATGTCTATACTTAATCAAAATAACCGCTTGGACAATCTTTCCAACTGAACTTACCACGGAAACTATGTCATTCCGAATGTCCCATCAATAGTATGAGAAGGGTCGCGTTTTTGGCTGAGATGAAAGGATCAATACGTGGCCTGCTTGGATCGAAGTAGCACTAAGAGTCGGCATTTATTAGTCTGTACTTTGCGACGTACTGTGATTGTATCACCTACATATGCCAAGCCGTCGGGATTCATAAACTGTAGCATGTCATCCATGGTCTTTCCCTTGATGCTTTCAGTGACATCCAGTGTAAGAAGTGCTAGACTTGTAGTATCCAAGTCATCAGGATAGGTATCCGTAGTCAAAACCGGTGGACCGTAGGCAAAGACGTTCCAGTGACCCGTTTCTGGGCTCGTTTGACCGATGCGAACGAGATCCCTGCAAACAACAGCGTCAGCAAGTCGGCAACAGAAGCTTGTTGTTCTCATATAACACGTACCAATCGTTCGTAAGATGCAACAAGAGCAGCTGTTGAAATTGCTCTCGAATTTCCACCCCAGTACTGGACACACACCACATGTTCTTTGCGTGGGCACGAAGCCATGATCTGCCGCGCTCAACAGGGTCACTGAAGAGCGCATGCAGCGTCTGTACCGCACTTTCGGTATCGCTGAAGAGGACGCCTTTCATCCCGCAACACTGAGCACAGATGACATTCTCAGTGCGGTCGTCAACAAAGACCGCAGATTGGGCGTCCACACCAACGGCCTCAAGAACTCGGTCAGAGAACTCCCGCTCCGGCTTGCGTACACCGAGGCTGGCGGATGTGAAGACGTCGTCGAATATATCCCAACCTCCAAGCTTTGCACGAACTATGTCGTAGCTAGCCTTCGACATATTTGTCGCAGCAAACACTCGCAGATGGTGATCGGAGTCCTGCTTCAGTCTCCGTACGGCGGCCACGAAATCGTCATTAAGTGTCAAGGTCGAAGAGGCCTGACGAACGGTCTCTCGCAGGGCAACTTCCGTGACGGCGAACTTCTGGGCGAGCACCTTGTACACCTCCGAATCCGCTCTTTTGCCTGACTAGAACTAGGGCACCAGTGGGAACTAGGAACGGATAGAGCACATAGTAGCTCACGAGCAAGACTTGGAGGACGTCAGGATACGGCGTGTACTTTAGAGTATATAGCTGGAGCCTACGGCTCTCCACGCCACATACCCTTCGGGAGGTCGGCCGCAAGGGCGGCTGCGCCCTTGCCGCCACGGCGTTAAATACAAAACAAACAAACAATCTTTTGCCTGACTCTAGAGTGTGCCACTCGGGTGATTCAAGGATATACTTGAATTGCTTCGGCGGGATTGGGGCGTCCAGAGTGGGAGAGAAGCTGCAGAAAACCCCGCCAAGGTCGAGTATCAATACCGTAGGCTTTGCGCCACACTCTGTCTGAATACACGATCAGCAAGTTGCTATGGAGTTTGGAAAAGAAAAAGAAAACGAAACGTGATGAGAATATGACCTTGGCACTGAGATCCTCTGCAACGAAAGGTGCCGGCGATGGATGTTGAACCACAAAGATTCTAGCTTGAGCGATGGACATCTTCGGCTGTGGACTTGAACTCCAGAAAGATTTCAGATTAACCGCCAAAACAAGACGCAATATCGAGATTCTCGTACTGAATGTGCTCAACCTTCGTCATTGATACTAATTATTGGGATCGATGCAGCTTTTGTAGTTCTTGACGGGCGACATGCACATCCCCTTACATCGGCCAGCAATACCGCATTCGGCAGGTCGCCTGCTGCCCGCAATGGGCCGGCCCTAGCCAGATCATGCCCCGAAATCTACTGGAACCCGAGAAATTGAAGTTGATCTAGCCATATACATATGTTGAGTTTCCAATAGATCGTGCTTTTCACCCAAGACACTCCCGGGACCATCACCATCCGTGAAAGCGGCTCCACTCGGGTAACCAGTTGCATCGCACTTCAACAACAAAACAAACCGTCGCCTGCAGATTAGGCCAGATCAGGTTTCTTACAACATAGGATTGTGTTCGAAATATCCCTCGTACCCCACTGCACCGCGACCTGCCATCGGCTCATAACCCAGAAGCTTCGGTCACTGAGACAGAAGGGTAGTGTGAGGAACTCGAATGCCGCCGCCAGCCGATGGCTGCTGGGGGATGGAAGGGCTGCGCGCCGACAAACCTACCGAGGACCCATCAGAACGATTTGGAATGTTGTCTACATGTACTAGGAATATACCAAGAACATGTCCGCCTGAAATCCACCCCGCGCCTTGTTGCTCGTAGCTAAGGGAGCCTCACTTGGTACCATATCAGGCAGGGTAAGCTACTGAATTCTTAAACACGATGATCTATGTATCTGGATCACCAGAAATCATCAAATGTTACTCAAATGATTAATCTTGAGATCTTCATAGGGTCGAGACTCGAAGAGTTAGTAAAGATGTTGTCAACCTGGATGTTTCGTGAGACCTGCAGACATCCATTACGTGAAAACAGCCCAGATCAGCAACTTTCGTCCATTTCCACATGTACATCCAACTAAGCAGAACGCCCTCGAAATACAAGACACCGCTTGGGGCCCCATATTTTCCATCTAGATGGCTAGTTAAAGTACACTTCGACAACAGAGTAAAGGGCCATCTGTAAACCCAGCACAGACATCCATGGATCCAAGGATGTTATGTCATGTACTGCCAGTCACCAAGCAGTAAAAGGTGGACAGGGTAGCACCATAATTCAACTCCTAACCCCTTGCATGCATTCATTCGGACCCGAACATTTCATTACATGCGCGCTGAGTGCTGATCAATATATCACCATCATCTGCCCCTCTCCCTGTTTCCGGTCACCGAAGTCTCACTCTTTACCACATTTCGTTCGAGAAGATGATTGCGTGCCGGATTGTCTTTCGGGACGACTTCTCCTAAGAATTTCCCTTCGTTCCCTTCGACAAGAAATTACGGGTGAAATATTCTATTAGAAAGGATACTCGCGAGCGAGGCAAGTGAAGAAAAGGCCAAAATGTGATTGATTTTGTCTCGAATCACGCTATAACTAAGTCCCAGTTCCAAATGCAACGACAAAAGAAATGCAGGCTACCAACGACCCCTTGCCATCCAGTGCATTTCTCCAAGTAAGGAGAAATTCAGAATCATTTCCGGAAAGACCACGCCAAATAGTACCTCGACGGAGAGAGACGAAAAGCGCAAGTGCGTCCATAGTATAAGCAGTTTGTAACTGGGAGGACGAAGATCGCCATTAAGCCAAAGCGGAAAATAGCGATAACGTTCGGTGGAGCTTCTCTCGAGCGCTCTGTTGGCTCATGGTTTTCGGGCCAAATGGCTAAGAGGCTTTCAGATGAGTTAGACAAGTTTGTAAGAACCGAGCTGGATTAAAGCTTACATAGTTCCAAGACCCCAGAGTAGGTTTTCTGGCTTGCAAGGTGAGAGGCCAACGCGAAGGCGTCGAGATTTGCCTCCCAGATATCGATGCAAAGCTTGATGTATGTCAATTCCTCAAGATCGATGACCTGTTCAATTTCCATCGTGGATCGGCCTGCTAGTGCGGCGGTGGTTCGCGAGCCAGGGAGGCCAACAGCGTCAGGGTCTCCGCGACCTCTCAAATTATTCTCGAGAGAGGACACGAGCCTGTTCCTGGTCCAGTAAGCGACGAGCTCGTTGTTCGCCCTTCGTCCGCGGGAGACCTCGATCGAGTCCCAGCGGCTACTGCACTCGCCCTTCAGTCTACCGAGACTGCTTCCAGGAATCTTTCGAAAGCTGATATCGGACGCGAATGCTATGCCTCGTGAGTCGCAGAATGAGAAGCACAGATCTTCATGTTGCCAGTGAACTTACACCTTGATGAACACATCGGCACCGCGAGAACGCCAGGCAGGTACCGGGGCCATAGATCCATCTGCCTTCCGCTTTCGGGAACTTGGGGCATCTTCGTTGAGAACGCCAATCTTGACGATGCCATCCGTGGCTTTGTGATCGCCGGAACTAGTGTGCGTAGGGATCAGGGAATCGGTATTCCATCCGTCGAAAACCAGTGTCCAGATCTTCTGCCGTGCGGTTTCCTGCTCCTCCTGCGAGTCGAGAGTGCCCATTCGGTTGCAGTGATGTAGGCGGGGGAGCCAATCGTCGGGTATGCTCTTCTCCTCGGGTGTGAGGTCATCATATGTCTTGAGCAGCCACCGAGAGACAGTTTGCCGCGATTCCTCCTTGATGGTGTTCTGAAGTCGCCGAAGCAGATCAAATGGGCTCGGCGGGGCGTTAGAAGCCATGTCCGGGTTCACTTGTGGTTTGAGTTAGGTGTCTTCGTAAAATGCAAGCGAGAGGTAGATATGGGGGAGGGAGTAGAGGAATTTCGTCGTCAGCGTGTCTCGTAGCTGAAAGAAAGTTGAAGTGGGAGCCGTGTGCTTTCTGAGAGATGGATGGTGTGGGTGAAGAATATTTGCTGGCTGGTTTTTGAAATGGGCGGTTTTAATGATGGTGGATTGTGGGTTTTGAGAGTTGGGCAGGCGGCGGTTGAGGAAGTGAGATTCCCAGAGTCTATCGGGGAAGGAGGAACGGTGCGGCTTTTTCAGGGAAGGAGCTAAGGGAAAATATCGGCAAGTGCACATTATTCGGGTTATTCACATGGGATTTATCTCAAGCTGGCTTCGGGAGCGGAAGGGTCACGGCTCTACTGGTATTCTGTTTCCCCTCCCTCACTCATCTGAATCATACCCATAGTTATCTCCCTCCATGTAAAGATCCTCGCCCATGTCGGATACATCCCCATCGACACTTTCATAGTCCTCGTCTTCGTCGACCGCCGGTTACCTCGTTCCCTCACCGTCATCGCCATGACTGTCGTCGTCGTCCATGTATTCGGCGGCGCCCAGGAGGGAAGCCATGACAGCGAGTTTGTCACGTAGATCGAGCAAAGTTGGATCGGGGCGCAGTTTTGGATCTTCAGCGTACGCTTTGAACGTGAATCCATCATGAAATTGTTGCTGTGTAGCCGTAGAGATAACGTGCGAATCCGTGAAGTCGAGTACGTCCGCAGGCGCCAACGTGAAATCATTCTCCCACTTGTATCGTTCTTGGGCTCTCGATCTGGTTCCCAGCTTCGAGTCCTTGAGATAATGAAGTGCCAGATTGGCTTCGTTCTCGTTAAATGATTTGACCCTCAGCGTGACCTTGCACTGGTCCCACATGGTGTGTATTCCTTCATCGAGGGTGATGAGATTCACTGGGCTTTCCAGGCAGCCCGAGCGAAGAGCATCCGTATACTCCTTAATTTTCTGTTCGCCGAACAGAAACACAAGACACTCTATCCTTGCTGCACAAGCTGGCGCGTGCTCAATCTTCCTTTGCGGGAATGCGTGGGCCACCTGGTTGTGTTCGGTACCCAGACTACCGGCGGAGGGCTGGACTCGTGGCGTGTTGGTGTTGTCGTCGTATTTGCGGTTGATGAATGCGAAGCCCGGCTTTGTTAGTCCCTTTCCATGGTCAGTGGATTCATTGTGCTCACCTATGTCTATCACCTCAGGGAGTAGGTCTGTGATCCCGAGAAGCGAGCACCACATCGTCTGCAATTTGATTTCCTGGCGGCTGATCTTGAGGCTCAGGTGTTGCAGCTGATCGAATGGAGCAACCCAAAGTGCGGACCATACCTCCTTGGTGAAGTATCTTCTGTTAGTTTCTCAAACGTAGTACTGTTTGTGATTGGAATTCGGTTCGGGTACTCGGCCTCCTGGATCTGCTTCAGAATGTCCTGTCTGGCCAGGACGTTGTCGAGATAGGAAATGCTGTTGTTCCTCGCCGCTCTTTCTTCGCGTTTCTCTTGTTGCCACTGTGATACGTGAATTCGTCTGATCTCCTGGAAATGCGCTTCCGTCACATTGGGGTCTTGGGAAGACTTCAATGCCCTAACAGCTTCTTCTTCCAAAATATCGTCTGTTACGTGCCCGGCCTGGGCCGCTTCAAGGAGGAAGGCCATGACAGTTGTCCTCTTCCTGAGATCGGCCAGGAGAGGGTCAGGCGGTGGTCCCCGGAGAGCAGCGGAAGCCAAAGCTTTTCGGGACTCCATTGCTTTCGTGCCCCCAAAGAATAATATGAGGCAGCTGAGCATTTCTGAGCATTTCCCCGCGAGCATAATCTCCTCCTGTGTACCGTCATGATAGTATACCTCATTGTTCACTGTGGCGTTGTCAACCTTCGTTATCAGAATTGATAGGTTGCGTTTCCTTACCAAGAGTCAAAATTATTGGCAGATCCTTTGTGATCCAGCGAAGAAGCGAATTCATGTCCCATGATGTGATTTCCCCCCGTCTGATCTTTTCACGGGTATGGATGATTTCGTCGTACGGAGCGACCCAATAAATAGACCAGACCTCTCTAGTAAACTCATCCTTCGCCACCTTTGTGAATCTATTGGGGTTAGCACAGATCTCCAGGTAGTATACTTCCTGTATGTCCTGGAAGAGTCTGCGTCTGTCTTCAATGTTGTCCTGGTAGGTAACTTGGTCGATCGTCTGTGTATCTTGTATCTGTGATGGCGATCCGCCCGGAACACAGGCTTCTGGGTGATGAAGATGTTGATCTTCCATCGCGTCCATCACCGAGAAACTCAAACATCACCGTGGAGGAGTCGACTTCGTTGGGAATGGGAGGGCCAAGTCTGCGAGGCTTCGCTCGGAATGGCTGATAGTTTGTGGTTCTTTCTTGACGTTGTGGTCCCCAGGGCTGCTCTGCAAAAGCACGTGTTGCGGACCTTGCTGGCAATCTAACCATCCAGGCCGCTCAGCCACCTGTAGATGTGACCTTTTCAGCACAAGCGCTACTTATCTTACTCGGGCAGATGGGGATAAAAAGGGCGACCAGGAGAATAGGAATGATGACATGATGAGAAGGACGAAGGACGACGACAAGGACGACGACAAGGACGACGACAAGGACGACGACAAGAACAACAATACTAACAGTAGCAATAAGAGTTTAGGGCAACAATCAGGTACCTCGCATCTGTAAAAAAGGAAAAAAAAAGGGAAGAAAAAAAAAGTTATAACTGTTACACAGTCAAAGGAACGTGATTGTCGGACCTTGCAGCTATACCACCTTGTGGGATCCTTTTATTTTCCTGGCCTATCAAGAGCATAGGCTATTAAAGATTGAACTTGAGCTAAGAAACAAGCTTCCATTTCTCAATCAACTACTAGGTCCTCACTATGAGTTGTTTCCTAGCTCTAGCCTGCTCAGCAATTAGTCTCATCCTTTGGGAGGGAGAGGCAGATGTGCATCCACATGCTGGCCAATGCTCTAGTGCATTTTGATACCCACCAGAGGGGACGGAAGTGAAAGCTTTCGTCGCAGGGGCTCCTTAAACTACCTAGGTAATGGGGAAGATTACGTCTGAGTGCTGGATATTTCAACAGTATCATGTATCCCAGATGTTTCACTACGCTTCCCTGCTGCAAGCAGATGACTTGTCCTTAACAGAAGAACTTTCTCTTTCTAGAATACAAACAATCTTCAGTGTGGAATACTGTCCAATGATGAACGGTTCACGATGTGGGGCCGTGAAGGTAGAATCGTATCACTACACTGCAATTTAATCCCCCCTCAAGCGGACGACAGACGATCAAACGTAAACACAGGCACTTCCAACGAAGGAGACTAGCAAACATGACAGTGATCTCTAGGATGTCTATTAAGAGTAAATAAAAAAGGGAGATGTATCATCTCTACTTGAGAGCCAGAGGACATTTAATTTAAGTACACGAAAAGTGCTCATCATTATGCACCATGAGATACATGACTGCCGAGGCTCATGGCTTTGGGGCCGATCTAGGTGGCCCAGGCCTCCCTCCATCCAGGTTTGCACCCGAGCTCTCCTCTCTAAATAGCTCGTCCGTACACATACAAAATGCAATCCTCCACGTTAAGGTATTTCGACGTTTCTTTTTCATTTTTTCTTTTCGTTCGTTTCCTTCGTGCAAAGAACTTTTGGGTGAGCAAGATGACCATGATTAGCACCTTACTCGGTCTTCTTCTTGCCAAAGAGGCCGCCCTTCTTGGGCACTCTTGCCAGCCAGTACAGGCCGAGCGCGGCAAAGACGTTGAAGATGATGTAGACCCAGGCAATGCCAAAGTTCCTCCAGCGGTCGGCGTAATCGCTTTTGACGCCAGCAAGGAAGTAGTTGGTGTCCTTGATGGTGCAGAACTGGCAGTCGGTAGTGGCGTTGGGGTCCTTGAGATAACCACCCATCACTCCCATGTAGGCTTCCATGTACTGCTCACAGGTCTGCGCAGAAGGAGGGTTGAAGTGCAAGTACTCGTTGGCAGCGCAAACCACCTCGGTGTTGGCGACGGCCGTCGACAACATGCCAGACACTATATACGTGAAAGGCGATACACGATACATGAAGATCCAGAAGCGAGGGATGGAGTCGGGGTTGGCGAGGACACCGCAAAAGATGAGGCAAAGCATGAAGAGCAAGTTGGCGATGTTGCCTCCAGCTTCCGCAGTCTCGAAACCAGCGATGATAAAGTCGGTAAAGGTCGAGGTGAACAATAGGAAGACGAGCAGGTACAGGAACATCAGCGCGCCACGCTCCGTAACCTGGTCGGCAGGGATAGCGTTGTTGTAGAGACCGACGGGGTAGTACCAGCAGAAGTACATGATCGCTGCCATCAAGGTGTTCCATGGCAGTTCGACAATGATCTGGCTGAGCATGAAGACCTTCCAGCCGTAGACCTTGGATGGACGCTCACGCACCTCATACAAGGACCGTTGGATAACAAAGTGAGGCATGGTCTGCTGGACAAGCTGGCCGAAGACGGTAAGCAGGTTGAAAATGGCGAACATCTGGTTCTGAAGCCCTTGCTGTGTGTTGGGAGCCTTGAAAAACACGAAACCGATAAAAGCAGCAACCAGGGTGCACAGAGCGGCCTTGGCATAGATGTAAGACGGGGTTCTCCAGTACTGCTGGAAGACACGGTGGGTAACCTCTTTGAGCTGGCCGAAGAAGGGAGCGGCGAACTCGCGATAGCTGGCCTTGTCCTGGGTAGCAGGTGTCTGGACACCGCGCTCATCCTTAAGGCGCTGCAATTCCTTCTTGACGTCGCCGTATTCGGCGCTGTTGCGCCAAGCCTGGTGCCAGTCGACATCAGTGTGTGAGCCAGGGGCAGCACCAATAACCTCCAACATCCATTCGGCAGGGTTGGCGTCAGCAGGGCAGGGGAAACCGCCATTGCGCTCGAAGTACGAGGTCATGACCTTGGAGTTCTCGCCAATGTCGCCAAAGTAGACAGTCTTGCCGCCCTTGGCCAGGAAGAGGAGACGATCAAAGCGCTGGAAGAGCATGGCAGAAGGCTGATGAATGGTGCAAAGAATAGCCTGACCGCTCTTGGTAAGCTTCTCCAAAAGATCGAGAATAGCCCAGGAAGTCTGCGAGTCCAGACCAGAGGTAGGCTCATCGACAAAGAGCAGCAGAGGAGGCTTGGCGACAAGCTCGACACCAATAGTCAGACGCTTACGCTGCTCGACGTTAAGACCTTCACCAGGAACACCGACAACAGCGTCAGCGTATTCATCCATATCCAACAGCTTAATAACCTCCTCAACGTAGTCAAGCTTCTCTTGTCTAGGAACGTGGGCGGGTTGACGGAGGAGGGCGGAGAAGTTGAGGGCTTCGCGGACGGTAGTGGTTTGTAAGTGCAAATCCTGTTGCTGAACGTAACCGGTCTTGCGCTGGAAGGATGTGTCACGGTGATAGCCGTCGACCAACATCTCACCTGTGATGACACCCATAGAGGTACGGTCGGCCAAACAATCCAGAAGCGTAGTCTTACCAGCACCAGACACACCCATAAGAGCAGTCAGGGTACCAGGCTTGACCCAACCGTCGACATGGTCCAAGATGCGTCTCGTCTCCTTCTTGATTTGAACCTCGTAGCAGACATCGTTCCAGTGGAAGGTAGACTTTTGCTCCTCGATGAGACCATCGTTCTTCTCGGAGACGCGGGCGCGGTCGGCGGTGGTGACGGGACCAACGCGGATGTCTTCAGGGTCGTCCGAGTGCTTCTCCTTGAAGGCGGCGGGCTTGTGTCCACGACGGAAAACAAGGACCTCGCCCTTTGACTTCTTCTCAGAGACCAACTCCGCAGTAACCATGTAGGTCATCAGGAAGAACAGCATGAAAGCGATCAAAATGCCAAAGTTGCGCCAGCGGTGGCCATACTCGTACCGGAATCCGGAGCCGACGTAGTCGTCGCCATTGACAACGTCAAGTCCAGCGACCGACCCGATGGCGCTGCAGACACGCTCAGTCGGCGAAAGGTTCGTGTAGCTGGAGCCGAGGAATTCAGGAATCGCTCGAGGGACAAAGCTAGACTCGGAGCAGGTGAAGTTGCGGCCGTGGAACTCGTTCACAATAAGCGACTCGAAAGAGTAGGCGAGAGGGTCGAGGTAGTTGAGCCAGCGGCACCAATCCAGCATGTAATCGATGGGGATGACGAAACCGGTGAAGATGACGAGGTCCAAGATGAGAATGGCGGCGGGAACCATGGCCTGCGAGAGCGTACGGGACGAAGAAGCAATCGTACGGAAGATCATGGACATGGTCAAAACCGTGAAGAACGAGATCAGGAGGAAGAAAAAGAAGGCTCCGGGTTCGCGCCGCAAATTCGTCATGAAGTAGAGGACCAGGTTGAAAACTAGCGTATTCGAGATCTTATAAGGCATGTCGCATAGCATAGATGCAACAGCCTCGGCCGAGGGGTGGTACAGAGCATAACGGGAGTGCTTTTCGACGATGGGACGTTGGGCGTACAGGGTGAGAATCTGCGAGTGTCAGAATTGAAGGTACAACGGAGACCAGAGGGGAACCTACCTCGAGGGCACTGGAGAAGGCATTCATGAGCAGGGCGAAGAACAGGAGGGCACCACGCTGGAAGAAGCTGTTGGTATCGGGTTGCAGGTTGTAGAAAACACTTCCAATAATAAGACCCATGACGACGTTTCCGATCAGAGAGCCAACGGTGATACTTGGGTCACCGATCAGACGTCTCCATCCACGCCATAGGCAGAGCTGAACCTGCTGGACATAGGAGAGGGTGAAGGGAGACTTGGCACGTTGACCCTTGGCTTGCTGGGCCTTCTTGGAGGCACGGAAAGCCTCAGCGTCGGGACCGTTGAGCGGGTGAGTCTGCTTGTACTCCTCAATCTCGGCCTGAAGCGCCTGGTAGTTGGCACTGTTCTTCCAGCAAGTGGCAAACTCATCGGGCGTGCGGGGGGCGCGGTCTTCCCAGCCCTTGCGAACGTGACGCTCCTGGGGAGAAGTCATGGACGTCAAGAAGTCGGGAGTAGTGGCACGGGCAGGGCAGTCGTAGCCAAGGTCGATGAAATACTGCCTAGCCTCATTGGCCTTGCCGTAGAAGATTTGGCGTCCCTCGTACAACACGACAACCTTGTCGAACAAGTCATAGGCACTCTGAGGGGCCTGGTAGATGGACACACAGGCGGTGCTGTCGAAGAGCTCGGTTTGCAGGCGAAGGGTCTTGCAGAATTCGATGGCGTTGGCGGAATCCAATCCACGGGTACTGTTATCCCAGCATTGAAGGGGTGCACCGGAGAGAGCAGCCTCAGCAATGGTCACACGCTTGCGCTCACCACCGGACACACCACGGATGTACTCGTTACCGACGCGGGTGTTGACGGTGTGAGAAATACCGAACATGGCCATAACGACATCCCTCAAGTGGTTGGCGAAGGTGTTCTTGTCAATTCCCTCGGGCAAGTGACGGGGCTGACGAGCGCGGGCGGCGAAGGTCAGAGTATCGCCAACAGACAGCTGTGGAAAGTGAACGTCAACCTCGGCCGTGTAGATGGCCTCACCACGGTGGTTCGTGTGCATCTCCTTGGCGGTCATTCCTGCAAGCTGTCAGCGCCATCCGGCTTACACGATTGTTACACGAGGTGGGTTTCCGTGTCTTGCGAGTGAGATCTCACACCGCCAGCCACATCGAACCCCTGTTCCTCCCGTTTGGACGATTCAGCCACTTACCCTGGTAGTTGAAGTAGGAGCTGTCGTCGGTGTAGAGTCCATTTGTCTCACCGGCAATTGTCTTCAGAAACGTCGAGCAACCTGAGCCAGGCGGGCCCAGAACGACCAACATCTCACCCTTGCGCACAAGACCGTCGAAGTTGCGCAAGATGTCGATTCTCGTCTTTCCGCCACCCCCGGTGAACTTGCGCACAAGGCCGGCAGCACTCAGCCACACGTTGCCAACATCCTTCTGGTAATCCGTCGCCTGGCCGTAACCGTAAACATTGAGGTTTTGGAAAGCAACACCTGACGTGCGGAAGGAGGCGCCGTGCTGCTGGACCAGATCGACCATGGCGCGAGCCCAGGCGCGGCCATGGAAGTTTGACGAGTTGGGGTTGAGAGGTGAGTCCTCATCGGCGAAGAAGGGGTTTCCGCCGACGGTGCCTGTTGCTGAGGCATGGGAATAGCGCTTGGCGAGGGACTGCACCAAAGACTGGCGGCGTTCCATCTCGGAATCCTCATCGTCCTCGGCAGAGATTCTGTCGCTATCGTTTGGGCTGGAGGGCTTCTTGACGTCGGAAGCAGAGACAGCAACCTCGGTGAGAGAGGTGGCGGCGGTGTCGACAGTGTTTTGGTTTGCGCCAGCAAGGTCCTCATTTTCGTGGTGGCCACTACGCGAGCTGATGGGAACTCCACCAGTCTGCGCCGTGCTGTCATAGTTAGGAATGGAAGCCATCCCGGCGAAAGCCATTTGGGCTAGCTGTGATCAGGACGGTTTGCGCTTGTCGAAGTGGCCGGTTGGAAAGCGAGCGTACAAGAACCACCCGCTCGGCGCTGATATGGTGATATTCGTTGGGCGTTCCTTCTCGATGTCGCTCTCTGGCGGCGGGTATCTTGGTGATGCTGGGTGGGTGATTAGATACTAAACGAATCGTCTAGCTAAAGACGACCCGGTAGATGGAATTAAGGACCGTCGGTAGAAGGTATTAAACAAGACGGATGTCGAAGGACGGAGAGAAGAGAGAGAGGTCGTCGATAGTGGACGGAAAGGGAAGGGGAGGTAGAAGTAAGGTCGACGAACAAGGCGCGGGAGGGTTGCGAGCATGAAAAAGAAAGATCCCAGCAGCTCGGGGAGACCAGGATCCAGCAACAGCAGCAGGCAATAATGGAAGGTACCTCTTTCTTTGCACACCTAGGGTACCTACGCAAAGGGGAAGGGGCACAAAAAGATGGGACGGGACTGGAGCTGCTGCTGGCGGTGGTGTGTGGACAGGGCAGGCAAATGAGAAGCCGGCGGAAACAAGAGAATAACAAGAAAAAACAAATAAAATAAAATATTCCCGTTATTCTTTTGCAAAGGAAGCAGCCCAGATGTCAGAAAATCCACCTCGAAACGTCCCGAAATGGATGTCCGCCAGGTGCAGGGAGCACGATACTTGGGATACGTACCGGGTGGTGCCCCACCTGCGATGGGAAAAAAAGATACGCAGCCCGCAGCACTAAGCGAAAGGGTACGTACCCGAAAGTACGACCGCCGCAGTCAGCAGTGGACACTGGACACTGAGGTGGACACAGGGACACAGGGTCACAGTGAGAATGACGCGCTCAACGGGCCCCACAAAGTGTCCAGAACCCCTAGCTCGCCCCCCTCCAACCCTTCCAACAGCGCAACAGCGCAACAGCGCTCAGAGACAGGCTAAGGTACCAAAGTAGAGCTTTGAAGCACCCACCGGGGAGAACCCACCAGCAAGGACCCGACACAGGGCAGAGGGGTGTGAATCCCTTTTGGTACAGCTTGCGGACTTTTGGCTGGGGATCCCGATTATCGCAGCTTTGCTCCCCTCCAGCCTCGACAACTTCCATGCCAAGCAACTTGCAAGCAGCAACTGTGACCCTGGACGTAGGTACGAATAGAAAGAAACTCCGCGACCTGGACGCGCTACTCCGGCGGATTCAACTTCTAAGCCACGTGGATTCGGTCGAAAAAGACGGCCCAAGACGCCAGGCTTGATCAGCACCCATCCAGCTGCGAAGTCTGTTGTCATATCACTGAACACGCGACTCCGTCCTTACCTCGTCCGAGCCAGGAACTTGACTGCGATCTCAAAGCCAGATACTGACGAACGATCGCACACGGTTCACCTGATGAGGGAGCACCTCTACAGTCTTTGAATAACCATATTCTCTACCTTCTAGGCTTCGAACCGGTTGAATATCTCCATCGTCGTGGCAGGGCCGTCAGCACGTCGGCCGTAAGACAGCAGCATGTCCGTGGTGGTATTCCCGTTGCTACGTTCCCGTGTCCGCAGTCCAACAACAATTCCACCCGGCCTAAACCTGATGTAGCACTCAGATGCAGGCTGTAGACTCCGTATTACGGATACCCAGCCGAAAATAAAGAAATGAGGACCCAGGAGATCCAACAGTCGGCAGGGGCCCGGAACGAAGCCCTGCGCGGCTCAATCCTATCGGGATCTTGTCACTTCCCGAGCCCACGCAGGGTATTTTGTTGGCATTCGCATTGGAATCTGGTATTCTGCCATCCAACAGAACCAGACAATGATCAGCGTTACTCTATCCGTACGACATAGTAGTACAGATACAGAGAGTACAAGGACATGTAACACTCCAAGGCTCTGGCTCTGGAACAGGCCGCCAGCCGGTCGGAAACTGTCAACGCTGCGAGACACCCTGCATCTGCGTGCGTCCCATCCCCGGCGCATGTCACCGCGGCCGCGTCGAAGCAGCAAGAATCAGGACATTGACCCCAATCTCACCTCATCATGGGATATCCATCGGGCCAAGGGCTGGCTGAAGGCTGCAGTCACCCACGACACTTTGCTGTCAGAATACCAACCCTGTACATGATAAACTCTACACGGTTTCCGGGAACATTTTCGTCACCCAGAGTCTATCCCACTCCCTCCATTACGTCTTGTTGCCCTAGGGAGGAGGGGAGTGAGCGCAAGGCACAACGTGTACTCTGCCGGGTTACTCCTGTGATCCGCCCTATCAATTCAACTGCCGACCAATGATGCCTCGGAAATCGGCCCAGGCAAGCTAGCAGAAAGATGAAGAAACAGCAATGGCGGATGGATGTCGTCCCGACTAACATCAAAGGTTCTTTCCACTGTGCGGTAGACGGGAGACGTTGCCAGCAGAGCCCTGCTATCGGGGGCAATCAAGACCCCTTTTGGACCATGTCCATGGAACTCTTGGCCATGCGGCTGGACTAGATTTACGGATTTTCATACGGGCGGAGCAAATGCATCAATCCATGATGAAAAATTGCGTCTTGCATTCATCAGCAGCGTTGCAGTTGGAGGTTGCCCCTCTACCGGCGGGAGGACAATTTGTAAATTATTGCTGTTTTTTCGAGGTGCAAAGGGCCTCTCGTGGCACAGGACCCGCTTCCTCGGGCGGCCCCACTATTTGCTTACCTGTAAGCCCCCCACTAAAGAAGCAGCAGCTCCGCCGGGCGCCCGATTGGACATTTGACAGGGCACTAAGGCGCAGCCAATGGGCAGCCACGAGGTACGCCTACCGCAAAAAGGGGAGGCGCTGGAAGCCAGTGGGAGGGTGCGCCGTCGGTACGTACCTACCGACAAGCGACGCTAAGGAGCCGCAAGCGAGCTGCCTGCCTATCTCGGGTTCTTCGAGCACCCCGACAACCCGCAACCTTCGACCCCGAAAAAAAAGAGCACCACCACCAGTCACAGTCACCGTCACACAGTCAGACAGACCTACCGTCCGTTCCCTACCGCGCCGGTCCCTTGGCCTTTTTGCCTATGTACGAATACCAACCAACGGGGCCGTCTCGTCGTCGCGTACTGTCGCCATTGGACTTTCGTCAATATTGGGGGTTGTCACTGACCAAAATCTCACATGCTTGGCGGTACTTGTACGAACAAGCCAGCGGCCGCAAAGGGCTCTCTATCACCACAAGAAGGAATTGCCCATCTGGGCTATTCTGCTGCTCTCTAAATCAATGACAAGCAGACTGGATTTACCCAAGCAGATCATATGTACGAAGCATTCGTACTGCCCACAGATTGTATACTACTACGGTAAACCAGCTCGGATTTCCCGCAATGACCCCAATCCTGGGCCAATGTTGCACCCGTTCCAACTTGGCGATCACCAACAGGGCCCCGATATACGACGATTTACGGCGCACAAACCCTCCCACGTCTTGTCCTGCGCGCTGCGCTGCGCTGCACGTTGCGTATCTATCTTTCATTCTGCACCTCCCGTCTGCTCTGGAGTCTGCCCACAGGATTCCCACCGGGTTTCCAGGGCCCTGGTCTCATACAAGTCGCATCAGCAGCGGACTTGATTATCCAATCTCCCCCGGAGGACCTCCTTAGACGTCCCCCGAGATCGTCGCTACATCTGGCAGTGGGCGCCGACTTTCCACGACTCCGATCCCGATAGCAGATCGGGCGGGTTGTTCGCAACGTCCCGAAGAGCCACGGCGCACTCAAATTTCGATGACTCTAACAAAGCCCAGGGCTAGTAGAGAGAAACTAATCAACCACTGACGTTGTTTGGGTCACGCAATCAGCATGCGGAGCATGACTTACCAGCAGAGCCTGCTGCCCGCGAGACAGAGACAACCTCGTCTTAGCGCAGTCTCACCACTGAACGGCATTGGACACGTTCGAACAGAAAGTGTCTTTCCCCTCACACTCCCTTCCCCTTGGTGCCTTGTGTTCTTGCTCATGTTCTTGCCGTGGCGTCTGGACCTCTGACTCGTCCCAACACCTCGACAACCTTCGTCCTAAGCACTCTACTTGGCCGTAAGCGATGTTTGGCAGACGAGCATGCACCAGCATGACACAGAGACGAGCATGGCGTCAACCACCAACAACTAACTCCAGCGAGCCGACACGAGACCAGACGGACAAAAAGGGAAATCAAGACGGAGCATTGACTTTATCTGCACGTCGCGGACATTCACGGAATCGCTGGCCGAACTCGTTGATCAACAGAGAGACAGAGACGAATCGAATCCCAAGAAGCAGCCAACACCCCGTCAATGGGGACGATGGCCGCCTCCGAATCCGCCACCCGCCAGCCAGGACGTCAACATCATTCATGATCACAGGCCATTCTCTGGCGGAAGCCCACCCAGAGTCCAGAATTACATCCTCACATTCATTCCTCAACATCCCAGTCCATGCATCCACCTGTATGAAACAATTTGCGGCGCAACATGTCGTCTGCCCGGGTAGATATCGGAAAGCTGATAAGATCGAATGCTAATGCTATAACCCGTGTATCACGATCGAACCGAGGCATTGCATTGCACATTCTCGATCTCTCCCGCAGGCATCACAACCTTCATTCGTGATCCAGGAACCGCGAACTGCACACACGATGCGATGTGTGATGATGATGCATCTCGCGACTCGCGAACCCGGTACCCCGGATCCGTCGCCACGCAGGGCCCGCTAAACCTTGTGCTTCTCCGTGCAACAAGTACAACACCAAATACCACCTCCCACCCATTGCGCCCTCGCTCGGCGGCGCCCTAGGACGTGATGGAAGCGTGTGATTGCACGACGTGACCGCTCCAATCGCATTTTCGCGCCATTCACAGTGTCACATCTCGTTGGACCTGCAAGGACACTACCACCTTACCTTACACCTCACCTTACCTCAGACTTTGGCCGAAAGAACACCCCGAGATCCCGTCAACCCGTCTCACATCATTCTCTCCCGTCGGCAGGCAACCTACCCTGATAACCCTCAAATCCAAAATAGAGATGCAAAGTTGCTTTGACAGCCGTATACCACCGCCGCTGATAACGCTCACCTAAACTTCAGTGCTGCACCTGCAACCAACGGCAACATGCTCTCCTGAACTATTAAGATTGCACGGGCTTCTCCTAATATATCCCCCCATACATACGGTGGGATGCCCGTCCTCGCGTCCCAGCAATACGAACCCGAACTCGAACGCGGTTTTGTGGAGAAAAGAAGTCCCAAGCCACGGGCAATCCATCCCGCCCTCTCAAGAAAATGGATGAAATCACACTCTCCACCATCATTTGACGCCGTAAAAGACATGGTCCCGACACACGCACCACTCGTAAATCGCCTGCCAAAGGGGCCTAGCCGAGCCCAGAACGCCCTAAGCCCAGCTAGCCGGCACCATCTCGCCAGCCCATTCATTGGTGAACCATCGGTTACTTGGTCGTCAACGCGCTGCTCGGCCCTGAAGAACCCGTCCTCTGGCCTCCCTCTCAGCGTCCCAGCGATCAGCGGTACGAAGTATCAGTAGGTAGCAGCAGTAGCAGCAGCCTCGGAGCGTTTTTCATGTGCTGTGCGTAACTCTCCGAACCCAAGCCGGGCAGACTGTCCCATGAGTAGATGAGAAATTCCGAGCTGCCCCAATGACTGACTGTCACTGGTCTTTTGAATCATGGTCGGACTCCGGAATCGACCCGAACCACGACGAAAATGATGTTCCCATTCCTGCCCAAAAACAAAAGCCGCCAGCAAAATCTCTCCGACCTCCGTGATCACCCGGGCGGCCATCGTCCACAGGAGCACCGATCGCAAAGCCTCCAGCCCGATGATGACCCGGTCCGCAGTCCCAGGTGAACTACTCTTTCCAGCTTTATTGCCCCATGCGGAATAGCTCCAGATTTCATCCGACGTGAAGGCACAGCAGGGCCTGGCGCAATCCCGTCAGCCTTCGGCCGAAGCTGAACCGGCTTTGACAAGCCCACCTCCATACCAAGACCGGAGGACGCAGGGCATACCACCCACCACCCACTCAGCGCTTACTGCAGCGCTGCAGCAGCACAGGCACAGGCACGGCCTTTCCAGCCACACACACGCAGCGGGCCAAAGTTTCCGCAATGTTTGAAGTCGGGGTCGGCTGGCAGATGCCACTGCGAAAGCAAAGCCGCAATGTCACATGCGACCCATTCCCTCGCACTCAGTTCCTCGGAGCTTCACCATATCAGTAATACTACGCTCTGCTATCTCTCTCGTGACTGCTGCAACCAAAAATCTACATCTCCGTACCCTGGGCAGAAAAAATGCAACCCGCTCGCCGGGGCGCCCGTTGAAGAATAAACATCACAAAACTCCACAGCGGCCCCATCCGGAGCTAACAAATCACCCAAACGCCTTCTCGTCCGTGAAGGAAGGCGGAAATAAGACGCTTGTCCGGATGTAAAAATGAACCCCAAGGCCAGTGTCATCCGAACGGGTGACTTTTCTGTTGTTTCCCTGGCTTGATGTGCTCCGCACACCTTGGCGTGCTCCTTTGGGCAAGTATTCCTTTGGAGGGGGAATGTTCAGACGGTTTTTTTCCAGGAGGGGAGGTGTGTGCGGTGGGATGTGGGAATCAGGTGACGGGTTATGTGTAAGTCCCCTCCCCGGATGTCCCGGCTCTCACGTTGGGGATATGGGAGAGCCCAACCATGAGCGGAGGAAATGGTCTTCGTCGTTGATGTGAGATGTTGTACCTGAAATAGGGGGGCATGAATGTGTAGCAGGTGCCTTGAAGGCAATGATTCCTTGAAGACGATATCGGGCATAGTAAGGGGGTTTTCATTTGCGGCCCGCGCCGGGGGGCGACAAAATCGTTGGCTACTCAGGTACGCTTTAAGAAGTTTGGTGAGTGGGTCGTAGTTTGGGTTATGCTTATTGCTTAATATGCCGTCACCGGGAGATTCGGATCTTTGTGGGTAGATGGGGAAGCTTTTTTCTATTCGTATTGAAGCAGAAGTAGGTGCTGTCCAGGGTACGCAGTATGATAAGTTTAAGCTTCTTTAAAGTCTTTGGAGTACTGAAGAGAGGGGATGATGATGACCACAGCCTGGACTTGCACTGGTTCACGATGGAAGACTTCTTGGGGGATAGATTGGCACATTGAACAGGTTGGTCAACATTATTGGCACGTCGTCAATTAGATCAACCTAATCTATTTAACTACAGTGACCCAAGTGACAATTGTTCAAATGATCGTGGTTGAAATTTTGTATAGTTGGCATACTCATTGCAATGAGCACCTAAACTCGCCTATGATTAGTCTGATACAACTGTCGATTTGGCCTGTTTCTCAGTGACTGTACTATGGCGTCAGTAATAGCTCTCATAAGCAAAATGCGGTCTTTAAGGACAGTGATCTCCAAGCAGGTAAATACAAGCATATTCTCACGTCTCAACCCCCCGGTCATGCTGAATTGAGACTCCAGGATGACTAGAACCGTGGGCAGGAGCTGAGCCCATGAGGATAAGTGCCCATACATAAGCAAAGCTGAACGATTCAATGAGTATTGGCTCTCACCCAGGTCACGTCAACATCTAGCCATACGAGGGCTACGCTGTCATTAATGCTAGAACCCGGTTTCAAGATAAGACATTGACGGCGAGCTTGTACTTTGGTGTTGACGATCAGAGGCTGCAACTAAGTACACGAGTAACTCGTTTCGGTGATTATACTACCTTCTCTTCTGTTGACCTCAATAATTCAGTGAGAACAAAGACTTACCACGTAGTCAGGAAAAATAGTTAAGTCTAGAAGTGGTGAATTTAGACAAAAGTCGCACTCTCAATCTGCAGCCTGCCCGTCCCTGCAGTCACTGTCCAACATCACAAGAACCAGGTGTAACCATCAACATGCACCACCGACATGATGATTCACGCTTACTGAAACGAGTTCATGTATAAAAATGCAGCAGCTAGGTCTAAATCTCAGCCTCATGGAAACATCAAGCACATCAACAACAACGCCAGCATTAAGATCTTCAACCCACCAACGCTACATAAGTATCCTTTTTGAAAGCCTTTCAGAAGCCGCCATGTCTAGCAACAATATCAACCCTCCTCTCTACAGCCCCTCCCAGCCTCTTGGTCCCAATGGTCCAACTGGAACCGGCGCCCAGGCCTCCGGCACCCGTGGTGGTCACAATGATAACACTGGAAACGCCTCCAACCGCGGCGGCCGCCAGGGTGGAGGTGGCTGGGGTCACCACTCCGGAAGCAAGAAATGAGAGGAAAAAATTCAACAAGCCAACAAGTCTTCGCTACAGTCACGATGTTTACCGAAACATATCTAATAGTTAAACAATAGAACACATAGGTACTACATTAGTAATAGGAGCATTCAGTTTATCTGAGTGGAGCGAGATGCCCCGAACTTTGCTACAAACTGGTTTGAAGAACTTGTCTTGTTTCAAGCCCCTTCTGAACACGATTCATCGCTGTAGGAGCCCGGAATTCTCAGCAGTCTTCCTTACAATGTCCTCAATCCCTTGCTCAGTCAACTTCTTCAGCCGAACTTTCTCATTCCAGCTCATCTCCTGAAAGCTTTCACTGCCGCCATACCCCTTCCCGTACATCATCTGCAAATAGAATAGCATCATTCCAGACTTGTCACCTTTTTGTAACCTCTCCTTCGCCTCCCGATAAACTTGCTCAACGTCCCGCTCTTCAACATCAAACTTTTGACCTGTGACTTTCTCGGCCATCTCTGTCAACTGCTTCTCGGCGACTACCGCAGAGTGGATGTACACGGACTTGTTCTCAGCCTCGTGGTACAGTTCATTCTCATCTTTGAGGACCTTACAGATCGTCTCGGCAATGTCAGGTAGTCGAGTGGCACCGACCAAGTTACCCCCGCCGTTATGCCACTTCGCCGTCTTCGTACGGAAATCCGGCCCCAGACCTCCGAAGCCGAGTACCAGCTCAAAGAAAGGACCGTTATTAACACTAGTCCAGCTTGATTTACCCTCTGTTTTGGCGATTTGTTCAATGAGGTAGCGCCGGGTGTGAACCTTTTCTGTCACAACCGGCAGTGTCTCAGCCAGCGGCGAGTCGAGGTTGGTGCTGTACCCGGATGGAAAGATGCGCTTCACCCCGGCCGCGATGGCGGCGTCGATCCAGTGCTTCTGGCTTGAAAATGAGATCGGATCTGGCGCGGCTGAGATGACGGCATCTTGTCCTTGGAAAGCCGAGGTGAGGGCTTCGGTATCGTTGATGTCAAGCTTGATGGACTCCATGCCTACCGGGACTGGCGCGGTGGACTCGGCACGTCTGATTGCCGTTACTATGAAGCCAGCCTTCTGAAGCGCCGACGCTATCTCTGAGCCCAAAAGCCCTGTTGCCTGAGCATGTATGTCATTTTCTGAAGATACAGATATTGCATGTGTGAACCCACGCCGATGACGGCTACGTTCTGAATCGGCGAAGATATGGCAGAACCTTTACTTGTTGAGGTTGATGAAATACTGGTGATGTTCTTTGAAGGAGATAATGTTCTGAGATCCTTCGGGAAGGAGACATTCGTCTGATGAGTCTCACATCAATGACCTCATAAAAATCACATGGGCCGTTGCTTTTGGACGTGCAGAGATTGTGCGCGGGGATGGCAGACCGTGCATTGCGGCCAACCTTTGGATATCATAGTTCTTCTACGCAGCCTCCTTCTGCTATTTAAATCTCAATCTTTGAGGTCTAGTGACTTGAAACTTTTGATGCACGGCCTATTGGCCAGAGATGCTCGTGACCAAACATTTGAAAATCTTCACTCGGCATGCGTAGTGCAGCGACCATCCACAGCTTTTGCTCATCAGGAGAGGGGAGCCAAGCAAATACCTTCAACATCGTGTCTCGTCCAGTGACACGTTATGAGCGTCTTCTCAGTCTGATTGTCTTAGCAGGATCGGGCATAGACTTTATGTAGTCAGAAAAGTCAGCTTCCACTCGGAGACATTCGCCAATGGCAAATCCGTGTAGCTTACCTGGACGCCAATTTCAATGTTTTTGTATCTCCCTGTCTCGTCTTCCGCAAGCATGATGTCGAAGTTCAACAACATTATCGCAACAATCATCTTGATCTCGACAGACGCGAAGAAACGACCTGGGCAGACGTGTCGGCCGAAGCCAAAGTTCAAACTCGTCTGTCCGACACTCGAGAACAAGTGGCCAACTTCGGTACCATCTTCTGTTACTTTGACCTTGTTTTGCCGTAACTTTGAGAACCGGAAGGCATCAAACTGGCTGCTTGAAGGATAGAGATTGTCATCCATGTTGACGGCAGCTGATGGCAGTTCGATGAGGACACCGGATGGGATCGTCTGGCCGTTTGAAAGAGTGAAAGATTGGAGAACTTTGCGCTGAGCATTCGCTGATACTTATCTTAGAGGTGCAGCATTCCAGAAGTTTGAGGGGAACGTCATACCGGCGCTCATGGGATAAGTACGCATCAACTCAGTGAGAAAGCTCTCCAGCTTGACTATGTTTTGTAGGGCAGCGTTGGTGAATTTGTTGCCGGACCCTGCGAGTGCTTCCTGAATCTCGTCTCGAAGAACTGGAATTACGTCTTGCATCGAAGCTAGTGTGTAAAGCCTTTTGCCACTCAGTCAAATGCCTAACGAAGAATCATCTGAAGCACTTACGCGTTAGTCGCTGTCGCCGTCGTGGTATGAATTGCAGTAAAGCTGGCGCCTAGTTGCCAGATTGCCAACTCCGCATCGTTGCGTGAGCCGTTCTTGGATTTGTCCTGGGCATCAATCAACCATTGCAACATGTCGTCCGGCCTTTCGTAGTCTGCGTTCGACATGGCATCTCGGCGGGCTGTGACCACTGGCCCCAGAAAGTCTTCAGCTTCTTTAAAACGCTGGAAAAGCTTTTTGACTTCAGGTAGCCTTCGGCTTGAAAACCTCCGCCGCCAAGCTGGCAGACCCATGACTCCAAGAACTGCGTTGACCATGTCGACGGTGTAATTAATGGCAGTGTCAAGGTAGGCTTCATTGCGGCAAAGTTCTGGACCGACGAAGACCCGCCCGGATGCCATCGCCACGATTCGAAAGAGTTTGTTGTTGATAGGAACCTCGGTCCAGTCCTTACATGGAGGGAGCTCCGTGTCGATGGCGTGCGTTACCTCGGCAGCAATGGCAGTGCTGAGACGGGCTCAAGTCCAAGTTAGCAAACCACGTCACAACATGCCAACAATTGTAGCAAAACCAACCAAGTGCCGGCGTAAGCGAGACTTTGACTGTATGTGCGAGCATCGTTGTGTCGGTCGGGATGTCGAGATACTGATTGTTGATGGCCTACACAACACACGCTTTGTCAGGGGCTTGGCTCGAGCTTGCAAGGAGGAGCAGACGGCCTACCTCGTCGGTGGCCTCCTGGAACCCCAAGACTGTGTCGGACAGCTTCTTAAGCTCGGGGATGAACTTTGGGGGAATGACCACGGTTGGTAGTTCTGAACTCGTTTGATTAGTCTGGGTCAAGGCATTCTCGGTTTTCATAGACTGATAGGGGGGACACAACTTACCGCTTGCAGTCATGATCTGAAATGCGCGACCTTTGAACTGATATTTCCGTCAGAAATAGAGATATTGCCTGGACGGCAGCGATACTGTTACCTTTTCATATCCTTCTCTGTAAAGTCTTCTTGCTCCTCCTGGCGCCATGAATTCCTGTCTTCGTTGTTCTTTCGTTCTACCGGCTCCCACGCTTGGTATGTGACCCAGGCGATCCTTCTTGAAACCCCATTTTGCGGCAATGACAGGGATGAGAGTGATGAGAGCTGTGAAGACCAGAGGCCATCGAGCCACCAGCGTAGGCAACAAAGAATTGTCTTCGACGGTGACGTTCATGTTGTGCAGCGAACTTCTTCCGCTCTCCTAGAGGAAACAAGTGCAAATGATTGGGGCGTGATCGTATGCGAGAAGAAGAAACCAGATACCGTCGAGTCGTCGATAACCGGACCGACGATGGAACTCTTTATTTCATGCATCGGCACTCGGAACTTTTGTGGAGTGTTCGCCCGCCCTTCCGCACGGGCAATACCGCCGGCCTCCCTGGCCGAAAAGCTTGACAATGGAGACCGGACACTAAGAGACGGCGAGGGTAACGGCGGCCCTCTTCAAACTCTATCCGGAGGTGACGTTGTAATAGTCAGCGTTGTGTACCGTGAGTGTCCCCTCTGGTGGTTCTTTAGTTGCCTATCCCTGTGATTCCTGACTCAGAGGAACCAATAGTATCGTTAATGCGGCGTACAAATTTTTTATAACGCGTGGGACGTTCTCCTATTCTGGTCTGGGAGTGTAGGACGCTGCAGACGCAAGTTATGAAAATTGCGAGACCGAATCATAGCGAGAGCGAAGTAGTCTAGAGACCTTCATCGGACGCAAAGTGCGCAACTTATATCGGACTCACAAGCCGTAATGAGGGGAAGTTGAACTCTGAGAGTATGATTTTGTCAAAGAAAGTTATCCCTTTTGCTGTAAAGGGCAATTGAGACGAACACACACACCTACGGCGCTTCCCCACATGCCCAGGTTTTCGGGGCTGTTTGACTCGACCACTAATATTCCCTAAGTTATTGGTGGTCTTTGTTGTCCCTTTTTCCACCGTCAATATCCATTGACCATGGAACTCGATTGATCATTGTCCAATTGGTTTGTGGCATCGAGATCCAATATGATGCATCATCTTCACCGCCTCAAAGCCTCGGTCCGAGCCGGAGAGGGCGCTTTTGAAGGACAAAGGTAGCAGCAGCGGCGTAGCTAGACATCGTACTCTCGTATCTAACTGACCAATTACAGTAAACATATGCACTGCTTTATCTGCGGGTATGCTAATATAGGTCTCTTCACGGCCAGATAGAAAACAACCGCTAACTGCCCCGCTTGAGAGGCGGTGCTCTGCAAAGTTTACCACAGCTGGCACGAGGTGCTGGTAGAACGGGTAGATTTCATGTTGTTAACTCATTTTCAATGAATGTACCACCTAACAATGACCTTCAATATGCTATTGGAATACATCATTGATGCCGAGAAGCCGTTCACTGAGCACTAAAGACCCGACGAAAGTGATCAACGTAGAAGCCTCACGCTAGGTAAGGCTTGAGCTGAAGCACTACTTTAGTCTAGAACATAGCCATGCAGGGACCTTATTCCCGTAGAATAAACTCTTCAAAGCCGTGAAATTGGCTTGCAGAAACCACGGAAGAGCAAGCTAGCGGGCTCAAATTTGCCCGATTTGGTCAATTTCACGACGCCACTTAAAGCATGCCAAAGACGCCTTAGGCGCGGATACGTACTGATGACTTCATTTTGGTGCCGGGAATAATTCAGTAGGGCTTCAATTCTTTTAGAAAGATCATTTTGCGTAGCACTACTTGTGATCGGCAGTTATCTGGAAAAAGATTTCCTAATTGGGCTTATTCCACGAAGCCATTCTAACTGGGCACTCCCAGGCAGCCATTGCCTTTTCTCTAGAATGATGCCCGCTCAAGGGGATGGCTCGTAGTTTCCTGAAGATAAATATGTGACAGATTTCGCTGTTGAGCAAGAACTATCCAGCACAACATATAACCTCGAAGCTTCATTCATCACTCGTCAAACATGCATGCACCGTCGACATCTTTCCTCTCGGCTTTATTGCTGGCAACTCTGCCAGCTGTAGTCTCGCCGGCCCCGACTTCAGACCCTGAAGCGCAGAAGCTGGCTGACCCGAAATATGGTCATATCCCGGGCCAGTCGAGACTCTACAGCGATTACCGCGGCAAAGCGGCTCCATTCCCAGGCAATATTACTTCACCGATTCTCCCCACTGAATCAGGCGACCCAGACCCCGATGATCAGGTGTGGCAGAATCTCTTAGCTGCCGAATGGGCGATCTTTAATTTCTACCAGCAAGGAGTTGAGGCTTTCAACACCTCATCCTTCGTCAAGGCTGGCTTTCTCAACACCACATATGATCGCATTGCGGAAATCCGCGACAACGAGGCAGGAAATTTGCGAATCTTCCAGAACGAGATCTCGAACAAGAGCGTGAAACCAGGCGCTTGCAGATATGAGTACCCATTCGAGGATCCCACCAGCTACTTGGCATTGACCACCTTCCTTGAGGTCGCGAGCATGGCGTTCTTGACTGGCTTGGTACAAGAGCCCAAGAGTGAAGCTGCGCGGGGCGCTATGGTAGCCATCGCAACTGTTGAGTCGAGGCATGAGACATGGTCCTTGGCGGACGTTTGGGGCGCAAATCCATTCTCGGGACCAAGCGATACGGTCTTTCCTTATGCAAACCAGATCCTGGACATGACCAACGTCTTTATCGTCCCCGGAAGCTGTCCTCCCGAGAACCCTCAATATCCGAACCCAAACCAGCACCTCCCACCTATGTCTGCTGCTTCAGGCACCGAGTCCATTGCTCCTGGTGCTGAAGTGTCCTTCAATTTCACCAGCCCGACGGATCAACCCATGTTCAACGATACCAAGTCATACTATGCGGTTTTCATCCACGCTGTCGGTAACGTCAGTGTACCAATCGACGTTTCCAGCTGGCAGACTGGAGATTTGGTGAATGTGACTATCCCTGTCGACTTTGAAGAGAAGGGCGTTATCATCGCCGTTTTGGCAGACGAACCTGGGGCACCTGAGTTGGAAACTGTGGTTGCTGGCCCAAGCATTCTACTGCAGCAGCCTGCTGCAATTGGATTTTTGTTGGCTTAACACCAAGTACTTTGGCAACAACGCTTGTTCGGACCAAGCGCCTTTCAGACACATATAACTAGAGGGCATATACACGAGATAGGAGACTCTACCAAGTCGTGTGCACTATAGACATAGATAAGAGAGTTCTCAGAACAAAAATAACGAATAATGCTTCACAAGGTTCAGTCATGTGTTCACATCCTGTAATTCTTATATCAATATTACTACTGCATCCGTATACACATCCAAGGTATCAAAGCTCGGCGTCGCCGTACTCAGAGAATCTCATCACGTAGCAACATAACTGTAAGACCTCCCGATGACACTGCCCAACTCCGCCACGGCCAGATTCTAATATCCATAGAGATTCACGTGTTCCGAGGTAGACGCCCTGATTCTTCTGTTCTCTCTGACCAGTAGAACGCGGATCCACCAAGCGCAAACGATTGACAGCAAAGCGAAACCCGCCGAGGCACCGAATCCAATAGCATAACGAGGCTCGTCGCTCTTGGGCCAGAGGTATGCACCATAGATGTAGCCGATCTGGAAAACTCAGTCAGTCATGAGTCAAGATAGGGGGTTAAGACAGCATAGACGTACCTGGCCGCCAACGTTAGTCATAGCGAGGACAACGGCCTTCTTTTCCTTCGTCTGTGAAAGTGTCGATGAAGCCCAACTAATGATGACTGAGAAAGGTCAGTGATCAAGGTATCGGTACTGATAAGCAATTTCCTTACCTGAGTTGACAGAGTACGCGCCCGCAGCCAGGATGAAAGATGCTGTGTAGCGAGCTGCGGTATTCAGGGTGGAAGCAGCGACGACAAAGCCAACGATGGCGACTCCGAGGCCGACGGTGATATGCCATGTCCGCTCATGGAGGCGGCCGGAGCTCCAACCGAAGAAAATTCCTGCGGCACCGGCGAAGATGAATGGGGGACAGGTCATGACTAGTGTGACCGTCGTGTTGAACCCCAGGGTCTTGATGACGCTTTCAAAGAATCGTTAGCTTGCGTGCGCTTCAAGGCCAAGGATAAGTTGGAGACTTACGTGGGGAAGAATGAGTTGAAAGAGCAGGCCGAAAGGTGGAAGTTTTGCATGAGACAGAAGAGCCAGGTGCGCTTATCACGGCAGGCTTGCTTGAGGCCCTCCATCGCAGAGGCTTTCTCGTCTGAGGCATCAGAGATCTTATCTTTCTCCATACGAGAGTGAGCAAGTTGCTTCTCGCGGTCGTCGAGCCAGCGTGTTGTCAGAGGCGTGTTGGGCAGGAGCCAGAAGCCGACAAGGGCAACAAAACCAGTGATGGCACCCTCAACGATAAAAAGCCATCGCCATCCGGCGATTCCATTTAGGCCATCCATTCCGGCGAAGATACCGGCAGCGATCAAACTTGACAATCCGGTGGCCAGAATCTGAGCGCAATAGAGTCCCGCAATGCGTGTAGCAACCTCTGAGATCTGTGTTAGTTAGGTGGCTTCCGGAGAGCCTCAAATTCTTGCTTGACGCACCTTTGCGAGTGTAGAAAATGGACAGCATGTAGGTGGCGCCGGGGTAGAACTAGAAATAGTCTGTCAGCCTGGATGGAACACTTCTCGTCGATTCAACAGCAACTTACCGGAGCCTCAGTGATACCCAAGAAGAACCTGCAAGCAACGAGGCCACCGTAGTTCTGAACGAGGGCTGTGCATCCCGAAACCACGGCCCAAATCAACATCCACGCACTCATGTATATGCCGGGTTGAATTCGAGTGATCAACATGTTTGAGGGGATCTGCATCAGAACGTAACCAACGAAGAGACTGCAGAACTGTCAGCTTTGTCGCCTGATACGCTAACCACCCTTCCGGAGGTCCGAGATGACCTCTGAATCCGAGCCTTCTGAGACTCTTTTATGGAGAGCGAAATCTCTTACATAGAAATAGTTGTGTTGAACTGTGTGCCTGTCATGTTCAGATCTTCCTCTAGGTTATTGAGTCGTGCCTGGGCGATGGCGTTCCGGTCGACGTAGTCTACGATGGTCAGCCGCAATGGACATTGTTTTCGGGTTTCGTGGTGTGTTTACTCAGAAAGTACATGACGCAGAGGCACGGCTGTTGAAAATGCTGTCAGAAACTGTGTGGACGCAACCAACTCCGAAGCAAACTCACCATGATGCGATAATCAAGCTTGCGCACAAGCCTGATCTCTTCAGGGTCCGTCTTCTTAGCAGTTCCAGTCCAATCACGCTCTTCATCTTGCTGGATGTGCTTCTCGTCGTCGACGACGCTGCTCACTTGGTTGATGACGTGCTCCTCGCGCTCAACCGATGGTGGACGCTTCTCGCTCGCCGCCATTTTGAGTTTGTGAAATCGCTAGCGCCTTGTTGATGATTGGTTGAAGGACGGGTTGGCTCGAAATCGGAGAAATGGAGGAGGTCAGCCTTGAAAATAAGCATAAACGAGACAGAGCTACAGGGGCAAACTGTGGTTGACTGGATTTGGAGCTCGCCAACCAAAACCACACGGGCTCTGGGTATTTATGACATTTTCACAGCTTGTCTGCTACCCCACGAACAAGGTGCCAGTGTGCCCCCAAATCCGGGGTAGATGAATCAGCGGGGCCAATATCTAGCATCCGGAGGTTTGCGAAACCTGGGGAAAAGGCCCCCGAGGCTTGAATGGCTCAAGCTATCGCCTCAGTCTTGGCCAAGACGCGGGGTGCTCGGGGTCAGATTTGGGATCCGAAAGAATCAATGAGAGACGGTCGATGGAAAAGGATAAGGGCAAGGGCATGATAGCACGATAGAAACGCGGAGAGGACGTGAGGGAAACCGCCTGGCTTGGTATGCAGGCGCCATTGGGGAGGCTGGATTTGGTCAGCCAGTGATGGGGAAATGGGGAAATGGAGCCCCGCGTGCCAAGACCCGAGGGAATGGATACTACTGGGGTCAGGTTGGGGTTGGCTCCTAGGCGACTGGCACGTTGGGACCAGGGCAGAGGGATGTGTGTCAAAAGACTTGCTTTGGTTCGTCGAGAAACGTGTCAAGTGGATGCGCTTGGGGGAGGACTGGGCAGTCAGGCCAGCCTGCACGGAGGGTGGGAGGTGGAGTTCTGCCGGGGTTGAGAGCGTTGATGCCATGGTGAGGGTGGATTGCAGGATCCTTCGGCGTTCGGGGAAGAATTATGATGGTGGTATGCGGGCGTTGTTACTGACGACATTGAGAATGATGGAGTCTGTTGAGCCGATGATCGACAGAGATTGGCCAGTCTCCTCGTTGACTGCAATACTGCAGCAAACAGTATCGGAGTGTTTGATAACGTGGATTCTTGACACGCGATTGATGCACAGCTTACCGCTAGTTGCTCATATCAGCCGCATGCATATGCGTGCTACTCTCCGTATCGTGATAGCAGAGTGGGTAAGCGGAGTTCATGAATAGAAAGTCCGGCCGCGGCCAGAGTCTTGCCGCCTGCCCCCCAAAAGCAGGACCTGGCTCTTCATTCGATAACTCGTCAGAAACTTTGCGGAACGGCCAGAGGCAGGAGCCACTGTGAGTATTGTTTCGGCGTGCATCGAATCTAAACCAAGAAGTCGTGTGTTTTCCGCCACACGTTATAACGAGACTCAATTTCTGCATGCTTTGATGTATTTTCTTTTTTGGAATTTACTACAAAATGAAACTTCTAGCGTCAGTGTCAAATCTCAACACGAGTACTCGGGGTTTAAAAGCAAGGCATTCTTTCAGACTAGGAAGGTTGGTGGGCAGGGAAGGATGGAGGTTCGCTGTGCAAGAGACGGCCCAACTGCACTGCACCTCTTATTAGACTAAAAACGGGGTAGCTTCAACAAAGTCTAGAAAACCAGTCTTAATTATGGGTTTGATAAACGAACTGCATTATCATTCAATGGAACCTGAAATATACATATCAACAGCATCATCGCGATCTATGAAGGTGACTAGAATAGATGGACGCTGGTGGATAATCATGAACCGCAATCCTCAATGCCATTCACGAAGCAGACATACTACGAGTACTAGACATTCAAACAAACTGATGCTCAGTCTATCGAAGCTCTGTTATAGATATTGTATCCACCAAATTGATTCCATAGCTCTTTACGTTGTTTGGAATCAGTCATCCTTGGACATATCTAATAGATGGAACGTGAACTAAGAAACTGTCTCAACAACGATAAAAAGCCTTTCAAATCATCATTCGAAAGTTTGACTCGGAAGGGAACCATGGAAGAATGGTGGACTCCTTGGCGTTTCCCAGAATGGTCACCGTCTGCGTTGATGGTACATCTCGGTAAACGTCGGTGAGCTTCGGTGTATGCGCTCTGCTCTGGTGCCGGAAGAAGATTTAGCCCCGGGAATGCCGACTTCCCTTTGCCGAACCCAATTGCCATGGGGTGCGGGCCCCCCACTTCAGTGTCGAGGATCAAGCTGGGGAAAAGTAGGGGAAGAGCTATTCTCCCCCGCCCCGGTACTTCAGCCAAAGCTACCCCCGAAGAACCGACATCGCTCACGTTTATCCGACTTGTTTTCGTTAGTTTTCTTGTCTCTTTTCCTTTCTGTTGCTCTCCATCTCTTGTACAATACCAATTCCTCCCGTAATTCACAGTCAATTGGAAGAGCAGAAGCTCCGGGTGTCTTATTTACACAGCAACCATGTCGCTCCCCAAGGGAATCTCCTCTGTGCTCAAGAAGGCGCCTTCCGACGTCGTCATCCTGTCGTCGCTCCGAACTCCCGTCTGCCGCTCGTACAAGGGACAGCTGAAGGACACATACCCTGAAGAGCTGCTCTCGACCGTCCTCAAGGCCACTCTCGAGGCCAACCCGAACCTCGACCCCGCCAAAATTGAAGATGTCGCCGTCGGCGTCGTGCTCTCGGAGCTCGGTGGCTCCAAGGCCGCCCGCATGGCCATGAACCATGTCGGCTACTCCAACACGACCTCCCTCTACACCGTCAACCGCGCCTGCTCCTCGTCATTGCAGTCAATTGCCCTCGTCGCATCGCAGATCCGAACCGAGACGATATCCCTGGGAATTGGCGCTGGTATGGAGAGCATGACGCGCAACTACGGCAGCCGTGCGATCCCCGTCGACGTGTGGCCGGAACTGAAGGATTCTCCGGTTAAGGATGCAAGAGACTGCATCATGGCCATGGGCATTACTTCGGAGAACGTCGCCGAGCGATATGGAGTTTCCCGCGCGGACCAAGATGTGTTCGCCCTTCGCAGTCACCAGAACGCATCGCGCGCAGCAAGTGATGGTTCCTTCGCCAAAGAGATTGTCCCAGTGAAGACGAGATTCCAAGAGAAGGATAAGCAGGGAAACAATGTCGGGGAGGAGAAGATCATTACCGCCACTCAGGACGACGGTATTCGCGCGAACATCAGCATCGAGGCTTTGGCCAAGCTGAAGCCGGCTTTCAAGGCGGACGGTGCTAGCACGGCCGGCAACTCATCGCAAGTTTCCGATGGTGCCGCCGCGACTCTGTTGATGCGCCGAAGCACCGCCACTGAGCTGGGCCTTACTGATAGCATTATTGGCAAGTTTGTTTCGGCTACAACGGTCGGCTGCAAGCCCGACGAGATGGGTATCGGACCCGCCATCGCTATTCCCAAGCTGTTGAACCAGCTTGGTCTGGAGAACAAGGATGTCAGCCGCTGGGAGATCAACGAGGCTTTCGCCAGTCAGGCCATCTACTGCTTGAGAGCCCTGGAATTGGAGCAGGCTTATGAGGACGGCAAGGTGAACCCTGACGGTGGTGCTATCGCTCTCGGTCACCCTCTGGGTGCAACTGGCGCACGCATGACTAGCACTCTGCTGCATGGTCTGGGCCGATCTGGAGGTGAGGTTGGCGTTGTCAGCATGTGCGTTGGAACTGGCATGGGTATGGCTGGCCTGTTTGTGAGGGAGTAAAAGGATGGTTCTTGGGCATGATATCATATGAATCAAAGAGTGGGCAAGAATCAACTCTGCATACGTTGAATGACAAATGAAACTTTGGATTGGCAACCACTCTGCTCAGCCCTTCCGCTTGCGCTTGAACGTACTCTCGAGCATGGCCACTATGCCTGAAGAAATGAGAAGTCTGCGTCAGAGGCTGCCTTACCATGCGGCGTGGATCTTTGCGCGTGGCATGGGCACCAACACCACCAACACGAACAGCCACCAGGCCCTGCGGCCACTCGCATGGGCTGTTATGATTGGCCTCCGCACAATGTCAGCCCACATCTAAGCGCCGACATCCTCACATGTTGGCGGCTCATTTATGATCCGCGCCTCCCACCAGTCGACTGGAGTCATTGAATTTCTCTTCCGTATGGATTCCCTTGTACGAACAGCCTGAAGTCTGATGTACATATAGCTCGCCGGATAGCGAACGCAGGCCAACACGATGGAGGTAGTTGGGGCTGTATCGAGCTTTATCGCTATCAGCCAAGCATTAGTGGCTGGCCGCCACATCGTCAACGTTCTTCGAGACATCCCGAAGATAGGCGGCGAAATACAATCGTTAGACTTCGAGGTGAGTTGAAAATTGGGTCGGAAAAAGTCACTATCGAAAACCACCACCGACATCGTGCCAAAAAGCATTTAGTTGACCTAGTTTTCCACTTCCACAGATTCAAAGTCTTCAAGCTGCTGTCAAGGTCGCCGAAAAGCAACAGTCCATTTCCCATGGACGCGATGCTGAAACCCCGGATCTCAGACTAGCGAAAGAACGGCTCGAGAAAACTGTCGAAGGCCTCCAGAACTTGCATCGACGTTTCACACGAACCGACCAAGATGGCAAAGTCAAAGCAAGGAAGACAAAATATTTATTCTTGCAAAAGGACCTCGCGGACTGTCGAGATAAGATACGCGACGCTAGAGACACTATGCATCTTGTTCTGATGAACATGAACCTGGAAGAAACTACGTTCGTACCGCATAATCAGCCGAAAATGTTCATAATTGCTGATAACTGGCGGCCAGGCGGATGGCTCTTCGTGTTGAGAGCCTCACAATTCAGTCAGCAGGCCACATTCCTCATGTGGGTGGATGCTCGAGGAGTGTGGCTCCAAATGTGGAAAACCTTCGCCGGGTCACACCTCACACTACCGAATACCACCTTTCACGACCAGTCCCAAATTTAGATCAAGCTTTACCAAAAAGCGTAGGCCAACTGACATCAGTTGCGCAAGAGTTGACTTCCGACGTCCAGACACGGCCCATTGAGGATGGTATGGGTTTCAAGGCCAAATTGTCAATGGCAAGCAAGTGCTCACGTAGTTGCTTGTGCCGTTGCCATGCCTCCAAGCAGTTATCTTTTGGCTATGGTGGCTGGGCAGGCAACATACTGGGCTCTTTCTCTGTGACATCAGATAGCAGTATCCTGTTTCGAAATGCAACCAAATGCAGCGAATCAAGTTGCAAGGGTAACCAAAAAACCTCGATAACGGTCAAGTATAAGTTTCCGACCTGGCTTTGGTCCCAAGGCTTCTCATTTCAGAGCACTAGGGGCAGCCTATCTGCACCGAGTGCTTCATTACGTCCAATCAGAACCCTGGCAGACGGTGCAACAATATGGCACATTATTCAAGACCAGTCGAGAGCGGAAGTACAGCAGTCTATCATGAGGAAAGGCAACATATATCCGGATGATTGTGACTCTAACGGATTGACACTTCTCGAGGTAAGCGACTAGGACATCAAGGCGCTGATGGCATTCAGTGGCTGACATTCGCAAAGTGGGCTATCACTGGTGGGACACCAGACGTACTAGAATTTCTGGTGCAGTTCTGGGACGGAGAAATTGCAAAGACACACGTCAATAGGTAAGCATGAATTCCAAGATGGGTCAATTTCTTAGTCAAAATCCAACTACTTATCAACAAGCAGGAATTGGGCTTTCAAGGCGCAAAGTCAACTTACAGGCAGGCCACACATGACGTCTCAAGAATATCAAGCACAACACAAGATAGTACAGCTTGGCGAAGATACTGTTCAGGCAGTTCAGACACAGCTACACCAAGCGGCAACCTTGATCGGCGACGAGGAGACAATCCGAGAATCGGTCCAACAGGCCTTTAATCAATACTCATGGGCAATCAATGAGTGGAACTACGAAGGCCAGACGCCACTACATGTTGGGGCAAGTCATGGCAATATCGTGGCCGTGAGAGAGCTTATTCGTCTCGGCTCCAATTTCGACCAATTGAACTTCTTCGGGAGAACCCCCCTTATGGAAGCTATTGACATGGGACACATACACGTAGCAAGATGCCTGCTGGGGGCCGGCTGCTCGGTAAACGCCATAGCATCGGATGGATCAACAGCCTTGCACTGTGCCGCATGTCCGGAAAACGAGCCTGAGAAAGATCCTGTTGGCATAATCAGGGTTCTGCTCGATGCTGGCACCTCGCCAGGAGTCAAAGATGCATCTGGCGATACAGCATTGCACTGCCTAGAGGATTCCAATGTGAGTAGACAAGCCACAAAGGAAAAGATTCAGTTGCTTGTGAAAGCAGGTGCTGGGATCAACGAGCGTGGCGGTGATGGCGACACACCGTTGTTTCGGGCCATTCGCACCAATCAGCCGGAGGTTGCGAAATATCTCTTGAAGGCGGGCGCTGAAATCAATTCCCCTCAGGGACTAGAGGGAAGCATCCTCCATGTCGCTGCTGCATATGGAGAGATTGAAGTCCTTCGGAGCCTAAGTAAGATGAATTTACCTCAGATCAGGTCAGACATGAAAGATTCTGACGGCGACACTGCTTGGGATCTGTTCGTCGGCACTTTGCATCAACCAGAGTGGAAACTTGGGTCTGCGCGCAAACCAAGCTCAGAAGAGAAGGAAGCTTTCGTGTGTTTGTACACAAAGATAAGAAATCGCAACTTACAACACGACGTCGACAGACTAGAGTGGGCACGGCAGTACCTTGTAGAAGAAGACCTGCGAGGCGCCTCTGCGGCGATAGCGCAGATTATCAAGGAGAATGAGGAATGGAAAGAATGGAAGGCTGTTCAAACATACCAAGCAGTCCTGGTCCAAGTTCGGGAAAGAATGTGGGCGGCGGCAATTGAATCGGTGGACGAAAACGTTGATATCCTGAAAGATCAGATATCCGAATCTCCCTGGGACCGGTGGTCGCACTACGATATCTTAGCAACGATGGATTCACATCAATTCGTAAACTAGATTCATGCTACACTCAGTCAACATTTTAAGAAACTCATTAAGATCTACAAACATGTTCATCTTGACCGTGCGGCCATCATTACCGAGCTGCAACGCTATTCCGACTTCCTGTGGATGTCATGCCGGCTGAAGGTTGGACTTTACTGGTCAGGAGGGTCGGGAAAACGTGGAAGGCTCACTTAGTCGAGAATATTCGGCTGAGCTAAATGAGGAACCTTGAAAGCTAAGCTGAGTCCAAAATTTGTTGGCACAGCCGAATTCGCGTCCCTACTTATTTACCAAATGAGAGCCGAGGTCTTGAGTTACTCAGTCTGCCAAAGTTTCGCCTACTGGCAGGCAGGTATTAGGGCTGTTCAGTGACAGTCACTTGAAACGTTTTCCAGCCATTACATCCTTGGTATGAAAACACTCACGAACACCCATTTGGGTAAGCTTGGCTGGCGGCAAACCGTTTTCTTTGTTGTCACACGAGCGGAAGTTCCCTCTCCTCAAAAGTCAAAAGAGGTAAGGTCTTAAATTTACTTTTGGACGATCATGAAAGAGCTTGCGTCGAGTCAAAGAATCTGCTCTTGAACGCGACAGCACACAACCATCTTTGAATCTGCTTCACATCGATCAGCTTAAATCTTCGGCAACATGGTTCCGAATGCAAATCTGTACCCCACAGGACGAGACAGCAGCGTACCAGAATTACCATTTCGATACCGCCTTTCATCAAAGCGCAAGTCTAACTCGACAGCCTGCCACAGAAAGCTTGACCATCTCAAAACGGATGTAATGTCGACTACAGAAAACTACCGTTATAAGAATCTTGTCGAGCTCGTCAAGGATGCCAACAGGTTCCAGATCAGAGGCACAGAATGGAGGTTTTGTCTCAAAGACCCCACGGACGCGGCCTCTCCCTGGAAGGCATTGGGAGTTGTTCTTGAGGAGAATGTCAAGTGGCTGAAAAAGGCAAACAGCAAATGGCTCGAGTTCGATTGGATGTCAAAACAGATCCGGTTGATCAACCCGTCCACCGACCCAATAACAGGAACAATCCAGCTTAATGTTGCCTGGAAGGAAATAATAGACAAGCTTGATGAGATACCGGGTGGCAACCTTCCTCAGTGGGTGAAGAAGGACACAAAATGGCTGTATAACGATAAGGAATCATGGCCTCTGATCGATGAAGATGAAAATTTCAGAAAACTTTTCAGGCAAGGCATTTGTTGCGACCTCGTTCCGATCTTTGGCATCGTTACGACTGGTGCCCATCTCAACGTCTACAAGCTCACCGAAGAAAAGGGCTATGAAATCTGGGTGTCTCGTCGCCCTGATACACAACCGAACTTCCCCGGACTTCTCGGTCAAGCTGCAGCTGGTGGTTTTACACCGAGCCGTCGGACAATCCTCGAGTGCATCGAAAAGGAGAAGAAGGAAGAATCCAAGGGATATCCACATAACTGGCGCGAGTTAATGCATCGGAGTCCAGATATCCCTACCATTCAATTCTTAGACGTGCGCGATTGGAGATGGGAAAAGGGCTATGCTGGTCTGCCTGAGCCTGGCATCAGGAAAGCGTACGATCTGAGAGTGAACAATGAGAATATTTGTGGGAAGGAAGGCCAAACGTTCAAACTGATGGGGATTGATGAAATCAGAGAAAGCATGTTGCATGGCAGATGGAAACCGAATTCCGCGCTTGTGATGATCGACTTCATGATCCGCCATGGACTCATCGAAAATGAGACCGAAAAGGCGGAAATTCCGAGGCTATTGAAGCTCGACCGTGGAAAGCGGCTCGGCTTGGGCATCACCGTCACTGAGCTTTCTGATTATGTGCAATTTCCCCTGCAAAACAACCAATAGGCTCAACTCTCCGTCAGCCCATATTGCTTGTATATGTTCTATGTCAGTCGGATACCGTTTTCATTTTACCACGATATAAATGCAGACGGGACGTCAAGCCAACTTCAATTTCCATTTCTAGTCAGTCGACCTTGTGGCGTTTGAAGGCATCATGGCCCATAAAAGTATGTTAGAGACCTCTTTAAAGAACTAGAGTAACATAGACAATGAGAAAATTAGACAATCACGTGGGTGAAGCATTTGGAGATCCGAGATGCCCACATCATCCACTTAGGTTATGAGAGAGGTTCAACATCCAACTATTTCATTAGGAGATTGCATGGCTGCAATATTGACCAACCCGTCGCGGGGAACTTGAAAACCTCTTTTCCGTCGCATCACCCACACCTAATTACACCTGACTTCTGGCCTTCCTCTCCTTCTCAGACGAGGTATTCTGTTCTAACAACAGAGTATCAATTCTCGCCATGACGCCGTCAAGAACGGAGCGGACTAAGCCATCAGGAGCCATGCCCGCCTCAGTGCACGCATTGATAATTGTGTCGCCGCCTGCCATACCAGCCACATTGAAGACTATCCCATGATATCCCACAGCGCCGTGAGGAGAAGCAGTAGAGAAATGAACATCCTCGATCCTCACGGCCGGCTCCTCTCCACCAGCCGATACCGTAGTGGCCTTGAGTGCACCTAGGTTTGAAACTGAGAAGCTGTTCTGCATGACCACGTTCATAGAAGGTAGAGACTTGTCAACAAACTCCTCAAGTGTCGGGCCCATCGTGTTTCCGCTCAGCCAAGACTTGCACAGTTTAGACTTGGTGCCACCCTTGCGGAATTTCTGCATTCGCTTGCCGTAGTCACGAACCAGTTTCCAGGTTTCCTTTGTGTCAAGGTACGCCCTAGACTGTTGGATACCATCGCCTGAAACCATCGTGGGGAGAGCCTTTCGGTACTTCCCAAGGCGCTCCTTCTCTGGAACACTGGCAGCCAAGTTGAGCATCTTGCCCTGCCCAGCTGCCAGATCCTCAAAGTCACAAACTGGTCTGATGTCGACTGCATACCGTGTGAATCCAACCTTGGCCTTGCGATAGTGGTCCGCTGCCAAAGTACCAGTGATCATGACCATAAGCAAAGGAGTGAAAGTTGTTCCGTGGCTGCGGCAGGCAGCCAGAATAGCTTCCATCTTTTGAGCGGGGATGCGATAGTTGTAGACCTGTGTGGAGGTTCGCTCTTGAGGCAATGGGTTGCCCAGGGAATCTTTGAGAAACTTCCGTGGCGGGGCAAAGTCCGTGAAGAATAGGCCTTTGGAGTAGAAGTACCGGAGGAAGGCAAAGCTGAGGAAGTTGTAGATTACACCCAGCACGGATGGCTTCTTCCGGATGGTGTTCTTGACTCTCTCATTCAGCCTCATCCTTTCAGGGTTCAAGTGAACCTCCCGAGGAGCTTGTTGTCTCATTCCTGAGGCGGCTGCGGCATTGAGCGACGCAAGAAATTCGCGGTGGAAGGTCATGCCGAACGAGCCGTCGCAGACAAGATGATGGAAGAGGAAGACGACGTCTCGACGTCCAAGGATAAGCACTTTCCACCACGGTTGACCGGGTCTCACCTCTCCATCGGCCCAGAGCCATTCGCTATGGAGCTTCTCGAAGAGATCTGAACCGAGGGGTGGGACATTATGGTCGATGAACTCGACACAGCTATCGAGATTGATCGTATTGAGTGAAGCCAAAGAAAGGAAGTGCTTTCCGTCTTCGTTCATTTCTTTCACGCCCACCAGGCCAAGCTCTGGGCACTTGGTGACGACGGCATGAAGGGCTGCAAACACCGTCTCATCTGAGAGGTCAAGGTTTTGACCAGGCTTCGCTGAGGCGTAGCGAGCCGCGACCAACACGTTTGCTTGAATTCCAAGGCGATGGTATACATAGAACATGCGATCCACCTGAGCTGCAAAGGAATTAGTGTTTGCTCGTGTTTTTGCGGACACTAGGCTTACTGGTCTTGCGGACGATTGTGTACGGGCTGGGTTGTACCGTGGCATCTTGGCCCTCCTTAGCAGTGAGGGTTGTGGTGGCCATTTTGCTGTTGAGCCTGCGCGTAACTTCAGAAGAGCTTCGAAATGCTGGGATGCGTAAATTTCTGAGAAAGCTCCAGGCTTCCTGCTAAATTCCCGAAGACTTTTCCGGTTTTGCCAACAAGAGCCCGGAACGAGCCTTCATCCAGGACCCAATCCTGTATTTGAGCTTCAGTATCCCAGGGGTCGGTCCTTCAAAACCCGCATGGACGGGGTCACAAGGAAACATTGCCAAGTGATCCAAGCTCCATACCTTTTTCGTCGGTGTCTCTTCGCGCTCAGATCTTCATCCCATCACCAGCATAGCTCCCAGACGACCTCCAGTTGAACTATGAGCTTGAATCAATTTTGAAACCAATCGGCAGACTGGAAAATTTCATTTCTCTCTGCTAATGAACCACTCATTATTCGCGATAGTGCCACCCCGGATTTTTAAGGTCCTCGCTTGCATGAGGACTCAAACTGCGTCCTCGGTCAAACACGAATGGTATCTGGAACTCGTCTGAATTTGGGAAACGGCAGCAAGTCTCCAGTCAGCATTGAAGGAACATAAGGTGCAGACTTCTAACCAAAATGTGTTGCGTGACCTTTGAGGGGCGCGAAGTTGGATCCGTGAGAAAATTGAAGCCGTCGTGCTCACTCTTGGCAGCATGAGCTCAGACATTTGAGCAGCACGCCCTGCTGCATCTCTGACCAGCAATCAAAACATCGTCTATATGCGGGGTAGCTGTCACATGTAACGGTACAATACTTTCAAACCACACGAAACTTGTGTTCTGATGTTTGGATAAACCCCTGTCCTCACGTCAGGACGGGCTCAACTGAGAGGTGGTTCATCTGGTGTCTTCCGTCCACGCATCAGTTGGGGATCTCGTCGATGCTCAAGACGTTGACCTCCTTGACTCCATTTATTACACGTCGTAATTTGCTATTGGAGGCATAAACTGCAGATGTCAGCACTCAAAGCCGCAGCAACACGTTTGGAGAAGAAATATACCAACATGCCTGAGCCTATTCGGACTCCCTAGCGGCTGCAGGCTCTTCAGTCCGTGCCAGGGATCAACCCGCATGTAATCCTCCCAGAACCGCCTCCTCTTAAAGTCAAAACTATTTTGACGTGGAATGACAAGCTTGGCGATTTTCTGCCGTGGGTACTTCTCCTTGTCCCACGCCCGACCCGCGTACTTGACGGGCTGCTCTTTCTGTTTGTGTAGTGATTGAACCTGGAACAGATACTCCGCCTCGTGATTGGCGTGGAAATTCAGCACCACTTCTGTAAGATGTCTTCGTCGTGTTCTGGTTTTACCGTCTCTTCGTACAACCTTCTCTGCGTGTTGCTCTACGGCACGAGGGAGTACTTCATGACGTAGTCCCTAATCGGCAAGCTGGTTGCGAATCCTGCCTTGTTGATTCGAGGTGAGAATTCCGAAGCTTGTGTCGAGGCGCTTGGAACTCTGCATCCTGTCGATAACATATTGAGATGTTTGTATCACTCTTTCTTGTCATCGCCGTGCTTCAAGCGCAACTGGGCAAATCTCCTTTGTGGTCTTGGCGTCAGTAAACTCAATGGCAGGCGCGCTGTTGAAGTCGATGTCTTGCAGAGGACATCCTTCGCCTGCATCGAATATGTCACCCTCATCGTTGAAGAGCTTCGTTGCGAAGCCACGTGGCTGTGGAATGCGATCCTGGTACAATTTTTCAGCTGATGTCAGTATTTGATTGAAGACTGAAGACTTATGTCAAGACCTGAGTCAGCTTGGCCACTGTTTCAATGTCTTCATCTTCATTTGGCGGAACTTTCTGGACACCATCTGCATCCAATTTCACGTATTTTCAGCTGGCAAGGTCGTTGGAAGCTGTCATCCTGCTTCCCGTTGTTTGACTTTTGCACAACCGACACGTCCTTGTTGGAATTGTGACCAGCAGAAGAATACATCGAATTCTTTCTCCCTCACATAGCGTATACCTATTTGCAACACAACCGGTGAATTTCACCTCATGCCGTCATCATTATAATCACCACGAAATAGTATATGAAGACGTTGGGGGCAAAGTAGCGCCATGAATCATTGGTTGGCGCTAATAGTTGTGGCGTCAAGCCATCAACTGAGATAGGGCCGACCCCGCAGAAAGGCAGTCAAAGTCAAGGCTTGTTGGAATACTCCCCCGACCGCTTCGGATTCCACAGGTTCTGGAAAGCTCTTCAGGAATCAGAGCTACGTAAGCACGTCAACAATCATTCAGAGAATGCCCAGCATTACGACTGATTTGAGCTGAGCCTTGGCTGTGAGACCTCGGTTTTCCAGAAATGTTCTAGCTTCGGCGGGAGACGAGCTTATTTACTTGCCCTGCTGATCCTTCCAGGCATCACGGGATAGCTGACGGCTTCACAGCCAATGAACTAATGCCCCGCCAAACTTCTGCGAACCCGCGTATCAATCAATCCACCAGGAAGGGTACACAGCCGGAGACAGCGCGGCCAATCGGCCCCACAACCGGTATGGTCGGAGAGGCCGAATGTTGGCAGCAGTTCAGCTCCACAACTCTGGGTGATAATTCCCTGTACCTGGGGTCTTCCAGACCTACGGGTACTATTTGCTTGCTGATCTTGGCTCGGGCTGCTGATGCGACCGACCGGTTCAGTGGCAGTGACAGGCCAATGGTCAGTGGTTCGTCCGAACGTTTGGGGATCCCCGGGACATTGGCTAGCCGTTGCGCCATGAAACATTCAGCTTTGTAGCTGGCATGTGGTTGTTTTCATCGAACTATGTCCAACGAAAACGGCTTCTGCAGCAAGAGACCTTGCGAAGACTCAAAGACGAGGAATGTCTACAAGAATGATGCCAGCCAGCGAAGACACGGTTGAGGCGGGAGTTCCTGGATTTGCCGCCTCGGACGCGGAAAGCCGAAAGCGAGTGGCTTTGCACGTCGCGTCATTTGGGTGGCTAAGACTGCTAAGTTTCCCATGGAATCAGCTAAGCGACCGTGGCTGGCACACACCAAAGTCTCCAGACGTGGGCTGGGCAAGGCACCCCGCGCAGTCACTGCGCCACCTGCAAGTGACGAAGAAACAGAGCGATGAGGGGCAGCGGAAACGGGGCGCTGCTGAGCGGAGGGTGAGAAGCATTCTCCCGCTCTGCATGCATTCTGGCCCCTCCTTGGCAATCTCCGCGAGCTCCGTTTCTACGCTAGCTCCTGTTGAATCCCGTCTTACGTTTGGCGCCTTTTAAAGCTCAGCTGTTTCCCCTCTGCTGACTTGGAAAATCTCATCATCATCAAGCGACTCTTTAGCTCTTTCAAATCATCTCGATATTCCATCTCAAACCATCAACACTTCTTCAAACATCTTCCACAGTAATATGTCTTCGAACGACTACTACGGCAACAGCGGCCACGGCCAGCAGGGCTACAACCAGGGCTACCAGCAGCAGCAGGGCTACGGCCAACAGGGTGGATATCCCCAGCAGCCAAGCTACGCTCCTCAGGTAAGACAGAAACCCACACAATGTTAAACGAACCCATCATTTGGCACACGCTGACATCTTGTTCAACAGCAGCAGCAAGGCGGCTACCCTCAACAGTCACATTCGCCGTACCAGCAGGGTGGTGGCTACAACGCTCCCCAGCAGCACGGATATGGCGGCTCCCAACAGCCCACCTACGCCCAGGGTCAGGGCCACAATCAGAGTTACTCCTCTGGACATGACAACCGCGGCCACTCTCCATACCCTCAACAACAACAATATGGCCAGCAACAACACAGCCAGCAAGGCTATGTACAGCAGGGCGGTCAGGGCCAATACGACCCCAACGGGCCCGCTGGTCCAGATGGCGAGCGTGGCCTCGGCGCGACGTTAGTTGGCGGCGGAGCTGCCGGATGGGCTGCGCACAAGGCCGGAGGCGGCCTGCTCGGTACTCTCGGTGGTGCCATCGCCGGCGCAGTCGGTGCCAATATGCTGGAGCACGCCGGCAAGAAGCACAAGAAGGAGAAGAAGCACAAGAAAGACAAGCACCACAAGCGCGGTCTCAGCGGAAGTTCCAGTTCCAGCAGCGACTAAGCGCGTTTCCTTGTCTCCTTTCAATCACGACGTAATCGGTATGCGAAGCTATCGGAACACTTCGGGTGCAACAATTTGGACGATACCCTGAAAGCCTGCACGAGCTTATGACAGTTTGGACTTTTTTTTGGGATGCATATAGATGTTAATGTATTATTACGGTTCATATTTCAACACAAACATACAATGGTTTTGTAACTTTCATGTCGCATTACGTCTTACTGGTATCTCAAATAATCTCTAACGTTTTTCTACAATTATTGCTCTCTCCATCGTCTCTAGGTTCTTTGCAACCTTAAACGAAGCATCCGTCTTCGCGCGTACCTCCTCGACGTCGACGCCCGGCGCGACTTCAGTTAGAGTCAACCCGCCGTTCTTGCGATCGACGTCAAAAACACACTTTAGATACGTTAGCAATTATTCACACCACGACATCTTCAATCGCGACTTACCAAATCGGTAATAATAGTGCTAACCACGCGAGCACCGGTCAGAGGCAGGCTGCAGTCCTGCACAATCTTTGAAGAGCCATCCTTGGCAACATGCTCTGTTGCGACAACGATCTTGGTGTTGTCCGGGTTGGAAACCAAGTCCATGGCACCGCCCATACCCTTGAACACCTTTCCGGGGATCATGTAGTTGGCCAAGTCACCGATGGCGCTGACCTGCAGCGCTCCGAGAATGGAGACATCCACGTGGCCGCCACGGATCATGCCGAAAGACTCGGCGCTGTCAAACGTTGAGGCTCCGGGGACGAGGGTGACGGTCTCCTTGCCAGCGTTGACGATGTCACTTTCAATGATGTCAGCCGTAGTCCACTGTTGTTAAGAATGACGCCACTTACGGGTCGACCTCGTCTTTCGTGGGGTAGGGACCCATGCCCAGAATGCCGTTCTCGGACTGAATCCAGACCTTGCGCTCAGCAGGCAGGAAAGATGGAGCGAGAGTGGGAATGCCTGCGATTGTCAGCGACACCTTTCATGCTTCGACGTGCAGGCTCACTCACCAACACCGAGGTTGACGTAGAAACCTTCCTTCAGCTCCTTGGCCGCTCGCCTGGCGATGCGGTTGCGGCGTTCCTGGGCCTCGTTCTTGGCCTTAGACAGGTCCTCGCCCTCACCATCCGCAGCTCTCAGCTTCAGGATCTCAATGTTCTTCTCGGCAGTCGCGGGGACGATTCGGTCGACGAAAATACCGGGGAGGTCGACGTCGTTGGCATCGATTTCGCCAGCTTCAACGATGTGCTCTGCTTCGACGATAGTGACGGTCGCGGCCTTTGCCATTATGGGTCCAAACGCCTTGGTGGTGTATCTGCAGGTTGCTAAGGTTAGCTCTAGTTTCCTACAGTTGAATTCACAAAACGTACCTGAAGACGCAGTTTCCAGCAGTGTCGGCCTTCCATGCCCTCAAAATGGCGACGTCTCCAGTCAGAGCAGTCTCCATAAGGTAAATCTTGCCATTGAATTCCCTGGTCTCTCGTGTCCTGCCACGCTCCTTGACGGCGCCTGACGCATCAAGTCTAACGGGAATGTCACCAGTCTGGACCAGCGAGTCTAGAAGAGTCAGTTATATGACCAAACAGGCGTCGCCCTGGTAGACCTACGTGCACCAGTGGGTGTGAAAAATGCGGGAATGCCAGCACCACCAGCACGGATTCTCTCAGCGAGGGTGCCCTGGGGGCAAAGCTCGATGCCAATCTTTCCTGTCAAGTACGCCTTTTCAAGAGCCTTGTTGGCTCCAAGAAATGATAGAATGAGGTTGTTGACTTGACCAGACTTTGTGAGGATAGCCAAGCCACCTTTACCCTCGATTCCAGCATTATTCGAGACTGCTGTCAAAGAGTGAAGGTTCTCCGGCCCCCTGCGATTCAGCGCGGCAATCAGAGTGTCTTTGATTCATGTCAGCAATGCCAAACAAGCGATTCATTACGCTGGCACCTACCAGCAACACCGCAAAGTCCAAAGCCAGAACTGAGAATCGTTGATCCGCTCTTGATGTCCGCGACAGCTTCATCCGCAGAAGCATAGAGCTTCGATCCGCCTCTCTTGACGCTCGGCGCCTTCGCAGATCTTCGAATTGATGTTGTCGCAAGAGCTCGACAGCTTACGGCTCCAATAGCCTTTGCTCGGGGGAAGCGCTGAGGTTGGGCGCAAACAGACGGTACCGCAGAGAAAGTGGCCGTGGCGCGGACAACCACCCTTGGGCGCAATTGACGTGTAAGTGAAGGCATTTTGAATCGGTGTTTCTGTTCTCAACGAAATCTCAACCTTGCAACAGTGAGACACCAGCTGCATGAACGACAGATAAGAAAAGATCCAAGTCCGATTGTCGGTGGCATTTCTACGTTCGGGTTAGGTGGGCGCGACCTCATCTTTTTGACGAGCTCCTGGGCGGAGCCGATCGGGCGTTCTTCTGTACGCCGACGCCCTCCCGTCTCCAACTTCGCGCTGACCGGGGGTTCGGCATGAGGGGGAGGGCCCGAAGGTCGCTGACGTCTGCAGAGCGGGGTTATCCCCGGCATTTGTTGGGGTTCTCGGCGGTCAGAAGTAGGCTCCGGGTCAGCGAGTCAAACAAAGCCCCTTTCATTGGCACGATACGGCTACCGGCTAGCTTGATCTACCTTCCTAGATGGATAATCTGGGGATAGTAAGGAAGGGTTGAGGATGGTAAGCATAGTTCGCGTTACCGTAGGGTCCGTCCGCCCCCGCAGATTTGGGGTCTGGGGAAGATGGACTTCAAAAACGGGGGAGGGTCCCCAAGACTTGCCTATGCTTGGCACATTGTTGAGGTTCTCGTCGTCTTTGTTTCTCGCTGGTTCGTTTGTACTGAGAGCGATACGGCCTTGCATCCTGGTTTAAAGTCTTTGCCAATTTCATCCAGTTGATCAACAAGATGACTCGTAACTCTAAGGAGTACGACATGCCGAAGGTCGAGCATACCGAAAGCCAGGTGGCTGCTGACGCGGAGCGTCAAGCTCATCTGACGAGGACCTTGCTCTTCAAAGTCGATACAAGGCAAGCAGAACTCTATCAACGAACCGTGATGGGATGAACACCGACTAACATGTTTGTGACTACCAGGGTCCTGCCTCTTCTGGCCTTGCTTTTCCTGTGCTCCTTTCTCGATCGAACCAACGTCGGCAACGCGAAGATCATTGGTCTCGAAGAAGACCTTGGCATCAACAACATCCAATACAACCAGGGCTTGGCTGTCTTCTACGCGACTTACATTGCCAGGCATGTTATCTCTGTCGTCCAAAGTCACTGCGACTTTGTGAATGGACGCCCTGTCTCCACGCACCAACCGCTAATGCATGCCTAGCGAACTGCCAAGCAATCTCGTCCTGAAGAAGGTCTCGCCAAGAATATGGCTCCCGTTCCTGACCATCGCATGGGGTATCGTTACCATGTGCCTCGGTTTCGTCCGTAGTTACGGAAGTTTTTTCGCCGTTCGTGCCGTTCTCGGGATGTGCGAAGGAGGACTGCTACCTGGAATGGTTCTGTACCTGTCCGGTCTTTACACCCGTGGAGAGCTCGCTCTTAGAATCGGCATTTTCTACACCGCAGCGTCCTTGTCGGGTTGGTCATCTCTGCCCACACATCTACTCCTTCAGGAACCCACTAACATATTGATGCAGGCGCGTTTGGTGGTCTTCTTGCTAGAGGACTTTCTGCCATCGGCCCCAGGGGAAATCTTGAGGGTTGGAGATGGATCTTCATCATCGAAGGCCTCATCGTGAGCTTTCCGTTGCATACAATCAAAGCTTGGCTAAGCTAACATTGGACGAAGACCGTTTTGTGTGGAACCATCGCTGCTTTCGGTCTCCCGAATAACCTCGCAACTGCAAAGATTCTGACACCCGAAGAGCGGGAATGGGCCTTGATCAGACTTCAAGGTCACGCTGGGAACAGGTTCAAGTAAGAGACGCTGCTTCTCGGCTATTTTAATTGGTCGCTAACAAACCCCTTAGTCTGGCTAGTGAGCGAGAGGAGAAATTTCGATGGTCGGAAGTTGGCCGCGGCGTTCTCAACCTTCAAGTCTGGCTGAGTTCAACTGCCTACTTCGCAATCCTCTCTGGCCTGTACTCTTTTGGCCTCTTCGTAAGTCATATACCTTTAGATCCTCAAAGTGATTCACATATGTTGACACGCTTGAACATAGCTCCCTACCATCATCAATGACCTCCACATCGCGTCTAACGCCAACCAGTCCCAGCTGTGGTCTGTCATTCCCTATGCTGTTGCTACTCCTGTGACAGGCAAGTAGTATTCACCCAGCGCTCGTATGGGATATTCTCTTACTTGACGTCCAGTTGTTGTTGCATTCTTGTCGGACCGTCTCCGGGTGCGCGGTCCGCTCATGCTCGCCGTCCTGCCGATTTCGATCATTGGCTATGCTGTCATCGGCAACGTCACCGCGCCCCAAACAAGATTCGCAATGACCTGTCTTATGGCAATTGGCATGTATAGTGCAGTCCCCTGCGTCTTGAGTTGGAACTCAAACAACTCCGCCGGACACTACAAGCGCGCTACCACGTCGGCTTTGCAACTTGCGATCGCGAACTGTGGAGGCTTCGTTGCGAGTAAGTCCTGGCCATCCCCTTACTCAGAGCTTGCGCTGACATTTGAAATAGCATTTATTTATCCCAGTACCCAGGGTCCATACTATCACAAGGGCCATTCCCTCATCTTGGGACTTCTTTGCTATGCTTGGGTTGCGTAAGTCTATCTCGATCCAATCCTCAGAAACCCCCTCGCTGATAATCCCTGCAGTACACTGTTGAATGTTCTTTGGTGTTCCAAGATCAACCGTGACAAGGCTGCGGGTAAGTACGACCAGTTCATCGGCACGGGCGATGATAGAGAGCCCGAGTTCAAGATGGTCCTGTAAACCCTCACGAACGCCACACGAGGGAGAAAACAGTTTGGGGATATATAGAGTTCTACAGGCTCAATACTAAACGGTCTGTGGTATGATGATCACGATATTGCTACGGCCTCAATCTTTCCTTTGTGCCATGACCTTGGTTGGGTTCTGGATGGAGTTTTCTTTTGTTTTGCTCAACCAATACGGACTTTGACTGTCATATTCAACATATACGGCCATTTCTTCTTCTCATCTAGATAGATCCTCCTTTTAACATCGAAAATAGACTTGCCGAGCGAATGAAGGCCTCTAAAGACTGGAGGTAAAGTTTGGCCTCAACCTTAGAGATTTCCGTGTCATCTGAACTGCCTGCATGTTCACAGACAATGATTCGCCGAAAATGCTTCGGGATGGGATTGTATCCCTTTCGAATGTGCTACTTCACTCTAAGGCTCCGTACAGACATCCAATAACATGATTCTAGAGCGCATTTGGGTCTATAGCCCCCGCTGATTATTTTACAATATTTAATCCTCTTCTTTACAACTTGGACTGACGTGCTGGAGCAAAGTTTGAGCCTCCGATGGCCTCTGTAATGCTGTCGACCGACTTCAAAACCCACTCGCTGCCCTCATCACTTGCCAGCCATTGAGCACCCTCGATATCCTCCTGGTTGTCTGCCTTGAACGTGCCGTCCTCGAAAGCCTTCCTCAATCCAAAGACATGCGACAAAACTTGCGGGCCGACTCCTGTCTGCGCTCTCAGGCATGAAATAGCGACAATAGAAGTCAAGACTCTGCCAGTGGTCGCCAAACCTCCTCGCTCCTTGGGATCAGACAGCAGACCTGCGTAGTGGCTGTTAAGAATGTGAACTGGCAGGTCGGGATGCGACTGCGCAAGCTTCTCGTAGAGCTTGACTTCAAACGGTGCGTATACTGAGTCCCAGAGGCCCTGGCCGCGCGCTGTGATCTCGCCGAGGTTCTCGGCCGTGGGTGCGCGTGTCGGCTTCGTCTCCAGTTGCGCGGTAACGTTTTTCGGGAGGCTGGCACAGAATGCATTCAGGCAGTTGATGGTGCGCGGGATGCCGTTGAAGCTGATGCACTTCAACCCGATCTCGCGGATGAACTCGGCTGTTTCGCGCTTGTCGGGGCGGCCGCTGTTGGAAGCGACGCTGTAGAGGGATTCAAGAGACTCGGGGGAATTAAGGGTGAATGTCGTCGCGGCCTAGGATGTTGCGTTAGTCGGGGATCCCTTCATGTGCAAGAAACTCAATTGACGAGTTCAATTGGGTTTATGATGCGGTGACATACCGAGATGGCAAGCCACGGCTTTGCGCCGACGTTCTTCTCCGCGGCACCCTTTGCGATCGTCTGGTAAACTTCGCGAATATGCGACGGCGCAGCAGCCTGCCCCGGGCGCGCAAAGGGCGCGTTGATGAGAGCCTTCAGAGACGGGGAGAGCTTCGACATGTTGTTTTCTTCTTTGCGATTGTCGGTTTGTTGCGGTTTACTCGCATTCGCATCATCCATCGGGAAGGTCAGAAGATGATTGCGGGTGGTAAAGTGGTTTTGTTTGCTTCTAGGACGGAATTGGTGGGGGAGGTTCCGCGGTCGGAAGACAAAAGATGCGCCGGCGACTCGGACTCAGAAGTGTTCCCGATGGCGCGAGCTCCCATGTGATGTCAGCGAGGTCGGCCGTGGGTCTTTGCGACCAACATTGCGCCGAGTTGCCGAGGGGTCGCCGGGGCTACTTTTGGTTTCCGTGGGCTTCGGAGGATGGATGAGAGGCCGGCGCGTATCTTTGGGCTATGCTATCGCGTGGGATGGACTAAGACAGGGGCTGTGATGGCATGGTATTGGTGCTACTTATCAAAAGAGCATATCCGCGGATCGCATTTTCTGGAAATGCACGCGGAAACTGTTTGGGTCCAAGTATCGCATTCTCCCGATGTCAAATAACAAGCAAAAGGAGCCGTTCTGGCTTGGGTAAGTCCACAGCCTACATGTAGTTAACATCTCAGAGACATGACTAACTTGACGACTGTAGAGGCGCAGCGGCCTCGATGGCTGTTTGCTTTAGTAGGTTTCGACTTCAAGTGCCCGCAATGTCTCAGTGCGCTGACAGCGTGATTATAGCTCACCCCCTCGACCAAACAAAATAGTGAGTTTTGGTGAATCCCTAACAACCAGCAAAGGCTGACTGGGGTAGTCGCATGCAGGTGTTGAAATCAAGGGAGTCCATGTTCCGAGCAATGTACCGCTTCGCTGCAAGAGATGGTGGGTTCCCATTGATGATGGAGAAGACTGAATCGCTGACTGGTGACAGGAATCTTCTCTCTGTGGTCCGGTCTTTCTGCCTCCATCTTTCGACAAACGACATACTCGACCGCTCGATTCGGTCTTTTTAACTACTTTGCGCAACAAGCGAAACAATACACGGGGAAGGAGAAGCTATCAACAGCTATGACAATAACGTGCGCCGGATTGGCCGGTGGTATGGCTGGGCTTGTTGGCAATCCGGCCGAGGTCAGTAATTATGCCTGTGGATGTCTCAAGTTGCGTAGCTGATGAGACTGCAGGTTGTGCTAGTTAGGATGTGCGCCGATGGCGCAAAGACCGCTAGTGAAAGATTCGGGTACTCAAATGCCCTCGAGGGTCTATACCGGATCGGAAGGGAAGAGGGGATCGCGACATTTGGCAGAGGTATCTCGGCCAATGTCGTACGAAGCGTTCTTATGAGTAAGTTCACGATATTCGAGCCAAATGAGTGTGTGGATTTGAGCTAACAACATGTAGACGTGGCACAAATCGCCACGTGAGTACTAAACGAGCGGACGACCACGAGCGGTGGGCTGGCAAATACAGAGCTAAAAACAGACAGATACTCGACCGCGAAACGATACCTATTGGCAAAGACGGAAATGAAGGACGATATCAAAACCCACGCCGTGGCATCCTTCTTTGCCGGAACTGCGGCGACAACTATTTGCGCTCCGGCTGATGTGCTAAAGAGTAGAATCCAGAGCGCCGCCGCGAGCGGGCCTGGCGGAAACGTGAGACTGACTCTATATACTTGTAATGAGGCGTGATGCTGATCGTGTCGCAGTCCTTGCTTCATATTGTGCGGACTGGTCTCCGGGAAGAGGGCCCTAGGTTCCTCATGAAGGGGTGGACGCCGGCGTGGCTAAGACTGACGTGAGTCGAATGGAAGATGGGAGATGTGAAAGCGTTGGCTAATCGTGTTTCTTAGGCCAAACACCGTGTTGACGTTTGTGTTCATGGAGCAGCTGAGGAAGTTGACCCAATGGCAACTTGCGGCCCCAGCGGAGACAATGAAAGCTTGATACGCCTGAATCCTAGGCGCGCGCTAGATTTAGAAACCAAATTCCGTCAGATTAGGCCAGCTCAGCCAGTCGAAATTGTTCATATCGTCCCAGGACAAACCTGCGAACGAGGGGTCGAACTCGTTACCGGGTTGGTTGAGGACTTCGGCAATCTGGTCGTCGGACATGGTTGAGAACTGGAGAGTCCCTGGCCATAGCTGGGACTCCATGTAAGGGGGCTGTGAGACTGGCAGCCCCATTGAGTTGATGTGAGGTGATGCCGCGACAGCGGAGGACGGCGAGCTGAGTTGACTGGCGCGTCGAGGGGCTGCCTCGTGATGCATGGCAGCTTGGAGCTGACCATCGGTCGCTACAGCGGCCTGTTTTACAATGTGTCGAAGATACTTTCCGTATAAGGTAGACAGGCCATTTCTGTGGTTTGTGGCTGATCCAATGCGTTCCAAAACGTCTGCTGTCTCTTCGATGAGGTTCCTGATACTCGGCGCTAGGTTCGAGCTGCCCGTTGCATAGGCACTCAGAGTCAGCGCAAAGCAAGCGGCGAATGAGACCATGATTGTAGTGTTGTTGGGGATCGACTGCAACTGAGCCTCTCCCTGGATGGCTGCACGCATCACTGTCACGGCAGATGACAGGCCTGCCGTGCGGAAGAACTGTCGGACTTCCATGGGGGCTGTCGGATGATTGATTACGCCACCATAGGTTGACAGCCGGGTATGAGTGACGAGGATTTCGACATAGGGAGGCAGACGTCGCTGGGGACCAGTGCCGATGGAGAAGCCCCATTCGGTAAGCCACTGGTCGAAGAATCTCTCGATGGCGCTCTGAATGGACTGCGCGATGAGTCCTCCATCCGTGGATATGCCTTGCGATCCATCACACAAGGCGCGGACTGTGGCGAGCAAGCCGTCGAGGTCTCGTCGAAGGACGGCCATCGATACGAGGTGGCCATCCATGGGGTCTGCGATACTGGATCTGTGCCACTGATCACAGTCCTTGATGATTCGAGTAATCGGAACAGTGTAAGGGCGGCCGCGTGCTAGCGACATGCCTCTCTCAAGAACGAACAAGGCAATCCAGCAACGCTCGCGGCGCCGAAGAAGTCGTTGGCCTAGATCGGACGTATGTTCAATCTGGCTGAACCCATCCATTGCAAGAGCAGTGCGAGGATCGAGGCATTCACCGCGAGTCAATGCCATGTTTGAACCGGAGCCGAGAATCTCCATGGGCACGAGAAGCTTGTGAAGAGATAGGTCGATGGCGATGGTGGCGGCCATGTTGACATACCAGCACGTCTCGTCGTCGGTGCTATGCTGTCCCGGGAACATCCACGGGACGTTGACCATGAAGGCGAGAACGATCTCGACAGACTTGTGACGCTTGATGAGAACTCGTTGGGCCAGGGTCTTGCAGTGGTTCGAAAGTCTCTTGGATAATGCTCCGGCGGAAGGGAGGAACAGAGCAGACGCTGCCATGATGGAGGTGCAGAGGAAGGCAGATCGAGCTCGAGTGAAGCCTGGAGTGTAGATCTTTGGGTCAAGACCCCAGCGGGTATGAGCAAGCTTGCTGTGAAAGCTGTACAACGTCGTGAGTGACATCCAACATGATACAATGGCCCTGACTTACAACACAAATAGCGATTCTGCCTCTTCTTCGGTCACGAGACCCATAGTGATTGGGTCGATGTCATCGCCAACGTCAAGGTTGACGCGGACGGAGGTGAAGAATGACTGCATCTCTAGATCCTCTTCGGGCTGGTCAACCTGTTGCTGCAGCTGTTGCTTCTTGCGACTGACACGAGGGCCGGGCTGCTTCGGTGAAAGACCCGGGATGGGCTTCGGTGACAGCTGCAGGTTGGAGGCGCGCGCCAGCAACTGGAGCGGATTCTCGGCATCGTCGATGGCCAAGCTCTCTTCATTGTGATGGTGCAAACTCATGTAAGTGTTGCTGTCTGGAGTGTTATCCAGTTCATCATCATCGTCAGACGAGAGGTCCGGTTGTTGGTCAGGACTGTTGAAATGAGACGACCCTCGTCTTAAGTGTGAGGAGGCGGTAGTTGACCGAGTATTTCGAGAGCCCTCCAGGAGTGCCTGGAGATTGCCGATGGCCTTGTCATCTTCGGAATTCTGTTCTCCTGTTCGGGATCGTTTGATGGCCTGCTCTATCTGGTAGAGAGCTTTATCTAGACCCTTTCGCTTGCTGTTACGTGCCGCCACTAGTCAATAAGGGGGGAACACACGGAATGACTGGATGGGTGGG
>JABGMY010001345.1:4600-28268 GCA_014705525.1 Colletotrichum sp. HC292
TAGGGTAATGCGGTATCAGTTTGATTAGTCTTTCTGTGTTCCCATGTGTGGGAGAATGCCATCCCATTCAATCTATCTCACATTCCGAGCTCTTTCTGAATGGCGTAATGCGATGGAACATATGAATTTGATGCGTCTTGAGAATCTTTTTGTCATAACCGAGATCTTAACCCAAACTCCATAATAAGTTTACATAAATCATGTGTCGCTTCTATTTTCACGGCGGCTTCAATCAGAATGATGTCTACACGATTGGAACACAGGGCCAAAACTTACCATGAGAATATATGCTGCCGCCCAGTTGGCCAATCTTCAGGCGGGCCTGCCTCGGCCTCTTCGTTTCTCTAAGAGACGCTGCTGCTCGTGACAGAGCTCCCGACACCTCTCTTCTCATCCGGCTTTGGACCGCCTCCAAACCAGCCTTTGAAGCCACCAGAATAAGCGGGAGGTGGCTTTGCCGGCGGAGGCACGGGAGGGGCCGAAGAAAGGGAAGACGGAGAAGTTGAACGGGAACGAGGGTTCTGGCGGGTACCAGGAGTGAATACAGATGCCAAATTCAGGCGTGAAGAAGCTATCAAACGTTAGTAAGATCCCAAGGAAGCTGTTGAATATGGAGGAAGTACTTAGGCCGAATCGGAACTTCGGTTTTGTCCGGGTGTAAGGTGATGTGGTGTGCGATCTGGGGATGCGGCCCTTGTGCCAATGCTTCCATCTTCTGCAGAGAAAATAGCAGCCGATGAGACTGAGAACCAACACTCCTCCGAGCACGGATCCGAGGATGATGCCGAGCTGCTTCCCGGAGAGGCCTGACGACGACCGGGCGGTCGGTTCTGCTGGGAGGCCGCCGTGAAGAGTTTCGACTGTGACGTAGGTAGTCCACGATCGGGTGACGGTTTGCGTGATGAGAATCTGGGCCGTGTCTTCATCGCGCTGGAATAATCGTCCAATGTTGATGTTGCCGGCGGGCGTCGGCGCGGGAGCCTCAGACAGCCCGGTCGACGCCGGCATCGCGGAAGGGCTCAGTATGACTCCGCCCATTATGAAGTGAGACAGGGCGTGCTCATGTTCAAAGACCGGTAAGTGAGGTGAACAAGGTTCTAGCTGTCGACAATTGATGTCTCCGATGGCTCAGATGAAACCTATCATGTCTGCATGTGGAATTCTTCGTCGAACGTCATCTGGGGAATTGCGCGTGTCGGCGGCGAAAGCTGTGGATAAAAAGAGGCTGGGAAGCTTGGAAAAAAGGGGGTCCACAACGGAGTCATTGTGGATTGTCAGAACAGAGAACAGCGAACCGCTTGATTCACCGACCAGGTCACCTTGCAGGGGTCATGCGCAGGTACCGCCTCGGGGTTTATTGGGTGCGATCGATACCGCGGTGGCTCTTCGACGGCGTCAGCAGTGAGCTGGGCTCTGCTTCTTGGTGTTCTTGGCCCTTGGCTACACGCCTAGATGGCTGAAGAGCTCATGATTGAAACGGTGAAGCCTAAAGTGGGGATGTCCAAGTCTTCTTGGGCCTCTCACTTCATCATCATCTTGCTGCGCCTCATTCATCAGTTCTTCTGCTGAAGAGACCTGCCAGTCATCTTCACCACCATGGTTGCGTGCAGGCGCGTCGGCATCAACCGGGATTGACCTAGACACTTAGCCCAACTTGCCGCTATTGCAGCTATCAAACTGCGATTCCCCAGTGTCCTTTTTTTCAGGGACCTTCGAGTCACTGTGGTTACCGAGCAAAGACCATCAGTTCGGTCCGGCGACCAACCAAAATCATGCCTGGAGAGTAAGTGGAATCCCAATTTTGTACGACGACATTGCTCTCATTGTCTCCCGAGACTGCCTTGGGGCGAGCTGAGTACACGAAAGAATTGATAAGGTGTCTGAAGATGCTGATGAAAGAGAAGTCTTTCGTTTCTTACCCATTACACATAGTCTTTCTCTCTAATCTCTGAATCCGACAGAAGTCCTGAGCTGGATAGCATGTGCTGGTTGGCGCTTCCATGTTCTAGCTTAGCGCCCGACATCAGTACAGTCCGATTACAGGCTAGAGCCTCTGCACGTCGCCTTTGACAGCTGTCAGAAACTCGTGTCCGTGTCTTTTGCTTGAGCTAATTGGGACATGATGTGTCGCCTAAATACATTTCACTTGAATGAAGTTTGATGAAGCTACTGGAGGCGTACTTAACGTCAGATGTTGAGATCCATTCTACAAGATTTGTTCTGCTTGTGCGCAAGTGGGGTTCTCGCAGCATCATCGTTGCTCTAATGGTCTAATTGTTGAGCGTTTATCCTAGCCGTCCGTCCGGATGCTGAGCTGATATAAGGTAAGTTTAATTACAGCGGGATCATAATTGCCTACCTTACTTTTCGTCGAGATCACTACTAGGTACCTTGCATGCGCAAGCAAAGCCCGATTCGCAATCACATATTTCCCCAATAGTAAATATAAGTTATACTAACTAAGTGTTTCGGTTCGTTTGGAATATTGTATCATTATCTAGAAAGGTACTCAGCCGTACTGAGTGAACTTAACCCGAACGCTAGAATAACAGCACCACGTGCACTATAGATATTGTCAACACAAGTCAAACATAGCAACTGTTGTCACCCCGGTCTCCAGAAGACCTTTGGTTTCTCCTTGCATAAGGCCAGGGACAATACAAGGGCCTACTATGCAATGGGAGAATCCTTTGCTGTCTTTCCCGGCTGTCCTCAGCACCATGGGTGATTGGCATTCCTCAAGGACGCAAATCAAATCACCCAGATCCAGCTCTCCAGGCCCAAGTCCAAGATATCCATCACCCGTTTCAAACAGCTTTGTCTCCTGGGAGACCTTCAGATGCGTCCCTAGAAGTGGCCACCAATTTCCTGCAAAATCCTTCAGCAATTCTTCCATCCCCGGCGCACCGCTCAGTTCCGTCTTTCCTGCTGGCAGCGGGAAATCAACGTGCTCTAGGTACGCTCGCAGAGTAGGAACATTGAAAGCTACTTTGCGGTAACGAGCCAAGTGGATTTGAGTTTGCGATCCACCGATCGTCTTGTTCCAAGAGCGTGCCTTTCGGTGGAACACCATCGTCGTATCTTCTCACGCGGGCCAACAGTGGCTTAAGGTCAACTTCTCCTTCCGTGTCACGGAAGAGCTTTTGTGCGAGAGCTTTTACTGTCGTTATTCCTGTTACGTAGGTATCGCCGTGTCGCTGTAACAGTTCGTCGAAGAGACGTAGAAGACGGCCTGCCTGATCATTTGGGGTATCGTTTGGTACGTCGATTATCCTTGTGATAGACTGAACACGACACCCAAGGAGCCTCAGATGCCCCTCAGACGTGATTTTGCTACTGGAGCTAGTTTGAGTGGGCATGCGACTGGAAGATAGGCCCTTGGATGGAAAGCTTTGCCCTCTGGGTTGTGATCGATACTCGACTCCGTGACAAGGGGCCCAGGTGGGCACATCCCATAGTCTGACACCCTGTTGAAGGCCTCTCGGTACCCTGCTCAGAAAAGCAAGATAGCACTCTTCCGGTTGGAGTTCTCTTACGAGAATAACAGCCCGCACGTAGTCTTGCAGAACTTCAACCAAACTCTTCTTGTAGTCGGGCCGTATATCCAAGGCCGCCACCCCAAGCATGCCATAGACATGATCCCTCGGGTTCGTTGCATCGTGGATAAAACCAGACACGGAGGTCTCGATCCGGGCTGCAACGTTGTTGCCTACTCGGTTCATGCCAGTGGAGATAGCAGCGGATACCTTGGACAATAACCAGCTGAAGTCCGGCGTGTACATCCCTAGCATCGCTAATGCAACCTCGAATCCTTTGTTATCTAGTGTTGGTGATGCCTCGGCTAGACGTAATAGATAACGGAAGCTCTTCTCAAGCCTTGTTCGATGAATTGCGCCTGACGGGCAGAGATACACAAGGTTCCTAGATAAGACCACCTCCTGGAAGATCCAGACTCGTCTCCAGTACGGAAGCTCAGCCAAGTTCTTGAAACCGCGTACCCAATCGTCCATCCGTGGCCGGGCGAAGACAGCATACTTCTGCACCCATTGTGGACGAGAAACCACGGCTTCAAACTCGCCATTGTTTTCGATCTCAACTTCGCGAAATATGCTGTCGAGCGTCTCGAAGGTGAAGGGCAGATCTTCATCCACGGATGACAGCCACGACAAAACCACAGATGCCGATGAGTAAAGCTCGCCCATCATGGACACTTGCTGGTTGCGTTCCTCGATGTCATTCTGACTGATGCACAGTGCATCGGCCCAGACGCGCGAGATAGGCTGGACACTCCGCCCTAATTGCAGCTGTTGGACGTTTTTGATGGCTTCCTGTTGCTTGAATATGTGGCGCAATGCGTGGCGCAATGCGGCGGCCAGATTCTTCGTGACGCGACACGTGTGGCCATTCACTGAGATCTCTTCAGTGATGGTTGGGTCGCCCCAAACGTAAGACAGCGCCGCAAACGAGGGCTCGTCCTTGAGACTCACGATTTCGAGAGTGACCGTGACCCGGGTATGTTCAAGGGCCGAGTTGACTTTAATCAGTCGGATCTGCTTACCATCCGCGTCGAGTGCTTCATAGAGCGGAGTAGATTCCATCATTGAAGACATTGTGATCAATCGGAGTTGCGGGGTGCTCCACGCATCTGAGTGGACAAGATGAACCCGATGGGACTGCATGAACACGTGATCGATGACTGGGGTAATCAGCAGGTGAGCTTGGTTCATGAATAGGCATTCCAGAAGACTGATTATGGGGACTTGTTGGGGACTAAGGTGTCGACAAACTTAGCATGCTTAATTATATTTGAGAAAGTTTCTTGCTCAATGTTACATTGTGATTATGTTCTTTTATGTAGTGAAAGATGAGATTATTCTAATGTTCTGACTCCCCAAGCAGCAGTGATGCCGACCTTATGCGTAGATATAGCAAAAGGGGGTGCCATCAATAGTGTTCAGAAGGTCCTTAATAGGACGATCCTCAGCAAGGACACCCATAAGGACCAAGTCATCCTTGGTAGCATCACGACTAGGGGGCAGGTTCTGGATGGTGATGGTACCGGCGATCTCGAAAGCTTCCCACAAGTGCATCGCTTGCCAGAGCCAGTAGACACGGTCAACCATGGCGTGATGAAGGAAAAACGTGGGATCGGTGGGTGAGGAGTATAGGTCGCTAGCGTCTCCGTTCGCAACGAAGTGGCCAGCAGCGTGCATTCCAAGGAAACCATCACCGAAGCGACCCTGCAGCTCATTCTGGAATGTCGAGATGTTCTTGGAGGCCTGACCCATGGTCACGTTAACAAGGTTGTCTGTCGTCATCCATGTGGAGGCGGAATAGGCGCTAAGATCGCGGCGAAGACAGCGAGGGTTGTACTCCATGGGGCCATTAGGGTTGACTTCGAGGCCATCCATGCCTGGGGAGACAGGACCAAGGTGAACGGTCATACTATTGTATTATTAGGCTTTGCTCCATGTCTGGTGTCAAGTGATGAAGAGATGATCATAAAGTGAGGTCTTACTTGACGAGCGGGCCGCACATGACACAGCCGCCTCCATAGCCTGAGGGAACTTCGATGTTTCCGTTGGGAGCACGGCTCACGCTTCCGTTATGAGGGACGTATTCACCGTCACCGCTCAAACTGGTTTCGCTTCCATCATACACTGGAGACTTGCGAGGGTCGTCGGTATTGGCAAACCAGTTCCAGTACTACATTGTCCGATTAGCTGAAAAGAAAGAGTTTTCAGGCATAAGCGACTTACAGGCTGGGCGCCCTTGTAGCCACATTCAGTCCTCAAAGCATTCTCGTAAGCCCAAGTAAAGTACCTGTGCCAGGTCAAGAAGTTGCCCTAAAATTGTCAAATTAATTGTTGGATCTGATATCATCTGGACAGTGAACATACAGTACCATGAATGGTGCGGGTCTGGTTGATATGAACGGCAACAAAGTCGTCATATCTGTTGCGAGCGCCTGGAGCGAAAGAAGGGTCTGACTTCGACGGCGAAGTCAGCATACACTGAACCGCACTGATGTACTCCTTGCGCTCTTGTGCGGAGAAAGCAGCCCTGTTATTCGAAGATCACTTGTGAGCTCACGTGTATAGTACAGTCGCAAAGTGGGCCATCTTGGGCAATCACTCACCAGTCTCTGCGCACTTGAGCATTCATCAGGTTGCAGCTTCCTCGCTTAGCCAGAGTCCCGTTGGCCTCGGCTGTCTTCAGGTTCTCCATAGCCTGAGCCTGCAGCTCCGCGAGGATATGCCCAGCGTCACGAGCCTGGAGAGGCGTGTCGAGGGGCGCGCCGGAAGCCAAGGCCGACAGGCCGAGTGCAGCCAGGAGCTTGGCGGCGTGCATGCTGTGTGTCTTTGGAGAGGAGTTGCTAGAACTTTGATGAAAGTTGAGGGGCCTCTGCATGCACCAAAAACACGGCAGCGTCAGGAAAAGACGGGAAAGGATCTGCAAAGGAAGACGGGCGTGAGGAGGGAGGGTGAGCAAAAGGAACACAAAAACGTGGCAATGGGGCCCTTCGAAAGGACCTCTATATACAATGTGAGGGCGTAACATGGAAATGCCGCTTCACCACTGCCGATTCTAATTTCAATGTTACTAGCAATAGCTTAGCTTGGCGAGCGAATCCATCACCACCTTTTGGCAAGCTCCGGAGAGTTACTCAGTTGTTGGTCAACAGTCTGCATGTGGGAGAGGTTAGTAAAGCTCATATGAGGGGGAGGCTCGAGCCTCTCGGCCCCTCGGTGGTGACATCCCAGACGGGAAAATCGTCCTGGCTAAGATCCTTGAACCATGGCCAAGAGCCCGCGGGGCCGGCTGGTGGGGACTGTGAGGACAAGATCCGATCGAATGACCATTCAATGAATGGGATGGACATCTGCGCGAGGCAGGCATTCAGAATCCCAGGACGCTTTTACAGATGACTTCTGAGGGGATACTGACAGACCATGGATGAGAGAAGTCTATCTTTCAGCCCTACATCAGGAGTATCCGCAACCTCATGTACGAGTTTAAACCAAAGGCCTTCTTGACAGGTAAACAACCTCCGCAAACTTGCCCATGACATTTAATCTGGGCTTGCCAAGTACCGAGCCAACTTCTGCGTTGTAGACAAAATTGCCGTAGACACTGCAGGCTTTTTATGTGAGTGACTTGGGGTGTAGAGGATTGTGTGCCGCAGGCCGCGTGGTTTCCTCCGCCGCTCGCCGCTCGCTACGGCGCAGCACATTGCTAGCCAGCTCGTCGAACCTCTTCAGGGAACGCCAATCCGACGGAAATTTGAAGGAGGGGAAGCGAGAATGACAAAGTCAACGTCCATCTCGTTTGAAATGTGACATTGTGTTGGTTCCATGCCGCCAAGCCATGCGGGAGCTCCACCAGCTGTCACCCAACGTCTACTAGCATCAGTGGAGGGGACCGGGGATCATGCCCTGCGGCGGCCCGCATCACACCACCACGGCATGGGCCTCTGCAGAGAATATGCCAGGGTCGAGTGGCTGCGGCTACGGCCTCTGGGCATTGAAGAACGTCGACGAATGTTTTTGCTTTTTCTCTTGTTTACCCCTGGCTTCCAAGACCTCATCGCTGTAACCCTGGCTAAATGCCTAATATCCACAAGACAATCACAAGCATAAACATTTTGCAGAGACGTAAGGTTATGGGAAAGGATCACCACAATTTGGCTTGACTTGCCTAATATGCACGATATGGTGGAGCCCATGGTCCTCGTATGCTTCTTTGCCTACTTGCCAAGTCAAACCTCCTCATCATGGCTGTCATGTGTGGCTGGCAATGGCAAATGGTGTCTTTTAGGGGGCCGAAAGTCCGAAATATCATTGTCTAGAACGTCCTTTGCGACAGGCTCGGATCTCAACGCGCAAGAACGTGTACACTGCTGACATGAATTCGTCTCGGTCACCTATCTTAGTTCATCATTGAGTAACCGATGAGATACTGCAGCCAAGGAGGCAAAATCGACAGACGAAATGAAAGAGTCAGACTCTCTTGTTAACTGAAGTGGTTCTTCACCCATGTCTTTCCGAGTTTTGCGTTGTGACCGATAGCATGACTGCGCTCAATGCAAATCTGCATTGGCAACACCGAAATTTCTGGGAATACCGTATGGTATACTTGGGAGATGAGAAGAGTGTTCGATGTTTTTTTGACGCAAGTTTTAATATGAACCCTAAAGAAAATGAACCAGAAGCATATACGAACTGCTTTCATGTCGTCAGTTTTTACCCGTGCCTCATCAGTGCTCCGATGCGGAAAACGACCGGCACACACCAAAACAACCCCCATACAGGAGGTGAAAGCTCCGAGAATACTGTGGCGCGCAGCACACCCTCCCTCATGGATTTACGCCGCAAGTTCGTTGATTGGTTGAGATATTTCCATCCCACCGGGAATCATTTTCTCAAAGCAGTCGCCTGCAGGAAGCATGATGCTGCCCCTGGCCGCATCAGCGAACCGTTCCTATGAGACTTCTTTCCGTCCAAGAAGGTGGACTGCGAAACGGTCTCTGCAACCAGAACTCGAAAATTATGTTCTCGCGGAAACCAGGGACTGGACGTATGTGATCGTATGAGGCTCGCTGCAGCACAAATCCTGCGGCCAGATCGGTAGCAGCCTCCCGCACCACTCGGTTAGTGACAGGCTAATAGACTTGTTCTGCAACGTTGTCTGCACATTTGTGATTTCTCTCGTTGGCCACAGAATAGACGATCACAGTCAGGAAGTGAACATATAATCAGCTCATTACCTCGTGCTATGCTCTCCGCTAGTCATTGGTTTTGAACTTTGTTTTTGCATGTGTATTTACTGCTAGATTGGTTGGCGCATACGCGCTACTTCCTTGGCCATCATGTCCTCGAATCCACCACCGGCAACGCCGCCGAAGCCGATCGACCCCGAGTGGGCCGCGGAGAGCAATACGGCCATGATCCTAGGCGTCACTGGGGCATTTCATGCTCTTTCTCTCCTTTTTGTTGCCCTTCGAGTGTACACCCGGATGTTCGTTGTCAAGCTGATGGGGAGAGATGACTATGTTTTCGTGGCTTCTGTGGTGAGTTCAACATGATTGAGATGACTACACAAAGTCTGATGGACATGAGAATAGCTGTGTGCCGTTGGAGGCATGACCATCTTCTCGGTGCAATCCTTCCATGGTCTCGGGAAACATACCATCACCACTGCCACCGAAGACATGCTCGTCATGAGGAAATCGAGCTTCTTTCAATCTATCATCTCCTCAATCGCGGGTCTGGCACTCTTGAAAGTCCTCTCCCTACTTCGACTGAGTCGTAGTCTTTGGTACTCTCGCTCCTTATGGGCATTGATCGGTATGTTTACAACTCAGATGCAGACTCCATCCCGGTACCTGACCACAAGTCTTAGTGTTTGTCTCAGCCTACAGCATCATGGCCTGGATGACTTTCTTCTTATATTGTCAGCCTCTGGAGGGTTACTGGAACAAAGCCATTCAAACAAAGTGCTACCCAATCACGCTCTTCATCAAGTTTGGGCTTATCAACACGGCTTTCAATATCTTTACCGATGTCTGCTTCGCAACGCTACCAGTGACGATCATCTGGACTCTTCAGATGAAACTTCGGACAAGAATCTATTTGGTGGTTGTGCTGAGTCTTAGGTACTTGTAACTGAACGGTTTCGTACAAAATGACGGAATACCTTGCCAAGTACGCTGACATGAAGTAGTGCTGTTGCCATGGGAGTTATCAAGTCAATCTACCAGATCGCCTACGGGAAAGACCAAGACAAGACCTTGTAAGTGGCCCAAATTGCGCTGGAAAGGGTAAACCTTGTTGATTGTTCCAAAGCTACCAAAGCATTCAATTCTGGGAGTTGTAAGTGTTGCCGTGTCTATAAAACATGTCCAGTTAGAAACATTGTGCTGACCTCCACAGCCTCCAGCTCAACCTCGGCATTATCGCCGCATGTGCCCCATCCCTGAAGCCTCTTGTCGGCCATGCCCTCAAAATTTCATCGAGCGACCGTTACCAGGGAGAATTATACGAGAACCGACGACCAACAGGAACCAATTCATCGATGCGGCGACGCGGATACAGAGAACACAGCAGTCAGGCGGAGTATGAGATGCAGGACCGCCCTTTCGCAGGATCCCCGGATGCTCATAAAGCTGCCGTCGGCAACGTTCATGACACTAGGGCTGTCTACGAGAAGCATGGTGGAAGGGGCTCAGGGTCTGGGAGTGAAGATATGATCCTGAGAAGGACAAGAGTAATGCAGGAATCATGAGAACGACGGAGATTTCAGTGCAGCGATGAGTTCATGGGCAGTATGGTTTTCTGTACAATAGTAAAGGTTTTTATTCCTGCCAACCATCTACCACTCAATCTGCGTCCCGTTTCTGCCTATGAACTTGCCAACTTCACCATCTCTCTTTCCTGCAATAATTTCGAGTAGCCCCTGGGCGCTGGTCTTCGGGTGGTCGGCGCCCTGGTCAAGTCTGGTCTGGCGGTCTTCTTCGCCAGTCAGATTCGTAACTACATACCCCGGGCAATACGCCCACACCTTCGCACCCCAGCTTCTGTTGTCAAACATGATGTGAGCTGTAGCCATGTTCAAAGCCGCCTTGGAGATGCGGTACGCCTCGCTCCTGACCCTGTAATACTCAGAAGTAGGGTCTGTTCGTTCCGAAAGCGAAGATAGACTGGTCGACACGTTGATTATGCGAGCATCATCTGATTTCTTCAAGAGAGGTATTAGAGCCTCTGTGAGGACTAGCGGCGATGCTGCGTTGGTATTGAAGGTCTCGACAAGCTCGGAACGGCGGTCTTTGGGATTCGTGATCACTACACCGGCGTTATTGATGAGCACATCGAGCACGCCAAAGTCTGCGGCGATCTTCTCGGATGCTGCCTTGATTGAATCGTCTGAAGCGATATCGAGGACGAGTAGGCTAAGAGTGCCGGCCGGCTTGCTGGCCTGGAGTTCTTCCAGAGCCTTGGCTCCCCGCTCTGAGTTCCTGGAGCCGAGAATGACATGATGGTCGGCTGAAGCGGCGGCGATGGTTGCGGCGCTTTCGAAGCCAATGCCTTGATTGGCGCCTATTTAATTGTCAGCATGTGCTCGAGAAATCTTTTCCAAGCTATGCATGACTTCTCAGTCTGCAGGCCAGAGGATTGTGGTGCGACGAACCAGTGATCAGGATGATTTTCTTGGGCGCCATAGTTTCCTTTGTTAAAATTCTTGTCGGTTTAATTTGAAAGTCAAGGCTACTCGTAGGTTTGATTGAAGTGATTGAAATATCGTAAGGCCTTTGAACGAGATTCATCCGTATTTATGCTTCGTTTTGCTGGTCATGGAGCCAGGAAGCACTAATACCGTCGTCCCCTTCACATTACAAAGCGGCTTCGGATCAACGGTTAAGCTTAACTCCGCCCGTTCGTGGCCTACCATCAAACGGCTTTCATGCAACCTAGGAACGAATCAGAGTCCTCCTATGCAGGCAAGGCGTTCATCTAACGTCAGCTACAATATGTGCGTCGGAAAATTTCAGTACGAAAAGCCGATTGGACCAATCAATGAGCATGGCATATATTTCGCTTCACCATTGCCAGAATCTTTCAGAGGAAGCTTGGTCTATGACGTCGGTGCCATTCTTATGCCCGGACCAAGCTCCGGCTGCCGGCTCGGAGTCCGGACTTACTGGATTAGGAATGTTTGTCTCCGCGTTGTCACATTGCCGTGCCGCAAACACGAGTCTTCCGCTTGTTCAACAGATAGATAAATCCTAACAGTGTTGTAAAGACGGTGTATATCTTGAGTTGCCGTTTGAACAGCGGGACCGAGAGTCCAAGACTTTTACACCGGGTCCAGCTTTGTAGCCATCCAGATAAGCGTGCCCAACTCATCATGATCCAGACACCAATCCTCAAAGTCCGCCGCCCAGCTCTTTCCTGCCGAAGAGTCCCCTGGATATTTGGCATATTCCCGAAGGTGCGCAATCCTAAAACAGTCTCGGAGTTGTCGTTTGGAAAGCTGCTTCGCATACTGCCGCTGCCACTCAATATTTGACTTGGCCGTCCAAAGGCTGCGGGTGCTTGGGAGGTGTACTCTTCTACACGACCCGCCACCATTCCCGGAAGAAGGAGTTATTGCGATGTGGACGAGTTCATTCAGTGCATAGCAGAAGGATGTCACTCTGACAGAACACGGATGTTAGTGGGAAACAACAAGGTCGAATGGAAGGGGCTTCTCACCTCCACATGCTTTGGTTGCATATCCACTCATGCCGAGTAGGAATCTCGTCAATCTGGTGGCAATAGTCCATATCTCGGACATTCATCATCGAGAACGTCAATGTCTGCGCATTTCAATCTCGAACGTCAGTGACAACATGAGTGACGGTCAGTTGAAGAGAGAAACTTACACCCACAGATATTAGAAGAGACCTAACATAATGTTTCAGAATCGACGCGACTTCTTCAATGTGTAGTATTGTGTATAAAACGGCAGATTGTACTGCAGCTATCAGAGTCTCCTTGTCGTAAGACTCGTGCTTCAAAGACACCAGAATTAGTCACCAGTGACGAGCATGCAAATGCCGATAGTCATTGCCGGATTGCCAAACACAACTTACTTCGTGAAGGAGCTTTTGTTGCTCCATATAGATGGTCTTCCATATGAATCCCTTGTTGTCGGGGCTAGCTGCCTGCCACATTCGAATAATGCTTGCGCATGCTACCAAAGGTTGCGGAAGGCATTGGTGAGATCCGGACTCCTGGCATTGCAATTCGTCGCCGCAGCATGGCGGACTGATGAATGGGGGCAGATTCAGGCCGTTGATCATCATTCCGGGATATGTGAGGATGTCTCCTAGCATCATTTTGGATGTCATGGAAGAATCTGTACTTCTCCATTTTCGCGGTTGAAGCAAAAGGCTATTGTCCACAAGCATGGAGTGCTCGAAATTTGCCCGTCTGGATATTTCGGTGTTTATGTCGGCGATGATGTTGGTCACGAGATCTGGGTTGATATTGATGTTCGGTCCTGTCGAGGGCATATTTGCGAAATTGGAGAAGGCCTCGCCAGTCCAAGGAGTGTTGTCATTCAACTCAGCTGCCCACTCGAAATCTTGGATATCCTCGGTAGCAACGACATTCTCAAACAAGCCAGCTACTTGTGGACGGTCAAGTTGTTCTGGATTGAACGTGTTTGTCGGCGCGACAATGGGACCATCTGATGCTGTCTCTTCGGAGACATGTCCGGGTGTATGTAAGAAAGGCTCTTGGCCATGCTGGGGCTTGTCCGCTCGCGGCTGTGTAGTCTTCGCCCCAGGGGAATAGCGACATGGCCAGCTTCGGCGCTCGCACCGGGAGCACCGTGGCTGCTTCCGATCACAAGCTAATTTTGAAGATCTGCATTGATGACATGATTTTCGTCGGAAGTTTGGCATACTCAGAGTCGTATGGCTGGTTCGTCTGCACTCGGTAACCGGAGGGAGCGCGTCAGATGAACTCGATGATCCCGTCGGCAACTGCGGGATCTCGTTGTTAACACTGTATTTGTTTGAAACGGTGGGGCGATTCGCCTAGGTGGCCAATCAGAACGCGATATTTTAACGGTAGCAGAAGGTCTGCCCAACTCCAACTGCGATGCCTGAAAGCTGTGACCTGCACTGATTCAACTTTCACCGCCATTACGAGAATCAAAGCCTTGGAGTGTCGCACGAGAGATGTCTTTGACAACAGTACGTCTTAAAAATCAACTGAATTTATTGGCAGTACTTTTGACAAGAAAATTATCAGAAAGGTAGGTCTAATGTGAATTATTAAATGGCACGATAACCCTATGTGGTAGAGACAGCAGGAACAAAAAGATTAGACTAGTTAGTCACTAGTCCTTCATCAAAGAAGTCTTCTGAGCAAACTTCGACCCTTTCTGATAATTCCGTCGCTAACATACCATAGAAAACTCACGGGAGTGTCTTCGACGATACCAGCCGTTTGCCCTATCATTTTCACTCCCATTCAGTAAGTAGCTTGTGTTGCGCTTGCCCTGAGTGCGCAGCTCGGCATCCCAGATATCTGCAATGTCGGTAATAACCCACTGGAAGCCTTGTCTGATAATCCAGTCGAAGTCAGATCGATAGTCATGTCCATCGAGCGACTTGTTTCCCACGAGTGAGTCGAGAAGTGCCGGCGCCTTGTTCTCCTGGAAGACAAACACCGAGTTGTTGGTGTGAATATCATCCGGGATAGTGTTATTCGCCGTGTCGAACCGCCTAAGGTCTGAGGTGATGAAATCAACAAGGTCTCCGGCGGCGTAGCTAAGGCTCCGTTAGCTCATTTAGATCCATCTCTATGCGCCCAGTACAAGACAAACTCACCAAATTCCAGATGTTCTGAAGGTATCTTGTTCAGTTCCATTGTGGACAATGTAGTCCTGGAGGGGTTGCAAAGCAGCACCGGTCGAATACACCTCAATCTCGGCGCTGATGGTGTAATTCGTTGAGGCAAACTCCTTTGGTGAGGTAAGGGTATCCCATGAGACCTCATCCTCAGGATTATAAACGGGAATGTAAGCAAGCTGGATGCCAGAAGCAAAAGCATCCTGAACCCATTCCAGCGCCTCAAACTCCGCAGGGTTCTTCCACCACTTTGCCTGCAACTTGTAGATGCACCACTCGTTTGCAGGCACTCCAGCGCGGTTTGTGAGGTTCTTCAAAGCCCAATAGGCAGGCTCGACTGCAGCCTGCTCCTTGAAGTCAAGCTGCAGCACGACGTTGGCTCCAGTTTCGTAGATGCGTTGAACCATCTCAGGCAGTGTGGGGACTGTCTCGACGTGGACTCTGCCCTGCTTGTCTCGGAGGTGGAGGTTCTCGATGAAGCCCGTGAAGTTGTGCTCGCTGACAAGCGGGTTGTACCCCTGGCCAGTGAAAGAATTGTACGCTGGCTGTCCCGTCTGCTCGCTGATGTCCGTCGTACGGCCAAGTCCGCCGTCGTGGATCATGGGCAGGTAGCCATCTAGTGAGAGGTGAATATCCGTCTCGATGCATTCCAGCCCGGCTTCCGTGGCTCGGAAGTAAGCATCCCGAGAGTTCTCGGTAGTGCCGTTCCATCTGGAAAGTGTTAGCGCGTGGTTTTGTCGGTTGCTCTTGGGTCAATCTCACTTCAAACCTCTGTGAGCGCAGAGGATGGTAAGGTCATCGTGCGGGTGACGAAAAGCGTCGATAATCTTCCTCACATCATAAGGTTGACGAGCCGCAAAGACTTGAGGACTCAAAATACACAACGCTGCGGCAAGCTTGAAGAAAGACGCCATTTTGAGATCTGGGATTCCTGAGCCTGGGGAAAACTCGACAACATGGGAGATTTTCCTTTGGAAAGTATCTACGTCAAGAAAATATTCACTTGTATTTATATGGTGACATCCGGTCAGACCGGAAGGATCGTGGGCGTGCGGGATTGGTAGTATCAACAACACGTGCGGCGACATGGACGTTGTGATAGGACAACGGCGCCGCTCCAGTCCGGATAAAGTCCGCGAGCATCGGGGAGATGGATACCCATCATCTGTCACTGACGAAAATCACTCAGTTGAAGCCCTAGATAGGATTAAATTCGGTGATCAAATTCTGGTTTGAACTCTAGGCATAATTTCCACATGTTCCAACGGTTGTGTCTGCAGGTTGAGAGGGTGGTGGCTTGTGATGAGGATGTCACGCAAGAAGCAGTCTTCGGAGGACTGGGGTAACTCCACTAATCCTTGGAGAACAGAGAGCAGAAGGGAGGCGATGCAGTGATGGAGACGGACTGAGACTCTTTCTTATACCTTAGAGCCCTCTCTTTTCTACACAGTAATTAATTGATTAGTCGGCTCACGAATCACGACATTTGGAACCGAATGCGAAAGCCGATGTTCGAAGGAAACCATCGTGCACAGATCGTATGGATCGTGTTATTCGGAAGTGTGGACCCCATCGGCATTTCATCATGATTGATTGGCGGACCAGCAAACGAAACTCCGACGACGACGAATCACTCCATAAATACTCGGGTTTTCCAAGCAATCCCGCCATTTTGCGCGAGGTAGGTGGCTTAGGTCTTCTCCATTGACGTGGAATTCGGGAGCCTTTGAAGGCGACGAGCGTGAAACCAAGTTCAAAGACCATGTCAGGAAGGTTTCGCCTTCATGTCAAGGTCCCGGGACTTCCTAAAAGTTATTAAACTGGCGACAAACAGCACATATAAAGCATTACAAGCTCAGCTGCATGTTGGAATGTTGAGTTCTAGTTCATTATCGATTACTCCAATACCTGGCTACACATTAGCCATTCATTCACCGTATTCACCATCCTTAAACGCTACAACATTCACTCTTTACTGAAACCCCAGAAAATCTGACAAGATGGCTGTTATCGACGCAATTGCGAGCAAGTATGAAACAGAGCGTGAGAAAAGATTCAACGCCATTTCGGCCGGTCAAGGAGGCCGCCTCAAATTCAGAAGCACCGCCCTCATGAACAACCTCGATCAAGACCCGTGGGCCGACTACGACAACCTCGCACAGCAAGCCCCGCCATTGCGAGACGGTTCCGAGATTCGCTTTCTGATCCTCGGCGCAGGTCATAAAGGCATCTTATTCGCCTACCATCTAATCGCTGCCGGGTTCAAGCCATCTGAAATCGTCGTGGTGGACGAGGCTGGCGGTTTCGGAGGCACATGGTACTGGAACCGTTACCCAGGTTTGACCTGCGATGTTGAGGGGTACTGTTACCTGCCGCTCCTCGAGGAAACAGGATTCGTGCCCAAGCACCGCTACTCCAAGGGCGAAGAGATTCGTCAAAATGTCGAGGGCATCGCCAAGAAGTTTGGCATTCAGGGCATGTTCTGCACCAAAGCCAAGAGTGCGGACTGGGATGAGACTCAAAAGCGGTGGAATGTCAAGCTGAGCCGCAATCTGGGACCGAACCACCAGGACCTGAGCGGCGACTTTGTTGTTCGCGTTCAGTTCCTTATGCCAGCTGGCGGTCTCTTCTATTCCCCTAGCGCGCCTGACGCCCCGGGCCTCGAGGGTTTCATGAAGAATCGCGAAATCTTCCACACAGCTCGTTGGAACTATGCATATACCGGCGGTTCCCAGTCCAAGCCCGACTTGGTGAATTTGCAAGACAAGAGAGTCGGCATCATCGGCACCGGTGCCACAGCAGTCCAGGCTGTCCCCGAACTAGCCGAGTGGGCAAAGCAGCTCTACGTCTTCCAGCGTACCCCATCGTACTGTGGCCCCAGGCAACAGGTCGAGACGACCCCCGAGAGCTGGTCAAAGGTTGCTGGAGGGCCGGGCTGGCAGTCTCAGAGAATGAGAAACTTGAACAAGTTCCTCAACGACCATCCGGAGGCGGCTCCCGAGAATGACCTGCTCAAGGATGGCTGGAGTCGTGCACGCCAATTCTCGGGACTTATCGGAAGTCCTCGAGCGAAGGATATCACGCCAATCAAGGTCCCTGAGCATCTCAAGCGGATGATGGAGCTGGATGCAGGAATTTCCACTGATCTTCGGAAGCACGTCGAGAGCGAGGTGAACGACCCGGAGATAGCTGAGAAGCTCAAGGCCTGGTACCCTGGCTGGTGCAAGCGTCCGACTTTCCATCAAGACTACCTAAAGTCTTTCAACCGCCCCAACGTCACGCTTGTCGATACCGACGGCCAGGGCATCTCCGGTTATACCGACGGTGGTATCTTAGTTGGGATGGGCGAATCGGCCAAAGAGTATGAAGTCGACGTACTCGTGCTGGCTACTGGCTTTGCAACTACGACTGGAGTAGATGGAGACCCGTCCCAGGTCCTCGACATGCCCATCCGGGGCCGCGATGGCCGCAGCTTGACGGACAAGTGGAAAGCGGAGGACTTCGCGACGTTCTTCGGCGTCGCCACCCACGGCTTTCCCAATCTGCTCTTTTACTCGTCCAAGGGCGCCACCGGCTCGGCGAACACGACATACCCGCTTACCATCGCAGCAAAGACGGTTGCGCACATCGCGAAGACGGCGGTGGAGCAGGCTTCCGATGCTAGCCGACTTGAGGTGGAAGTCAGCAAAGAGGCAGAGCAACGCTACACTGAGAGCTGAAGGCGTACAGCCCGTGGTATGCCACGGTGGCGTCTTGCACTCCGACATACTTCACGGATTACAGAGACCCGACCAAGCCAAAGAACCCCGACAACAAGAAGGGGCCTGCGGTGGGATGGACTCTGGGGACAGTGGCGTTTGAAGAGGCTGCTGACAAATTGGTCGACGGCGGACTGGAGGGCTTTGCTGTGCGGGGCTAAGAAGAAATCGTCCTGTCTGAAATAGAACAATAGATCGACCACAATACGTAGTCATAATGGTCAAGTTGCGCACACGGTTAGATTGGATGGTTCTGTACGAGCTCGTGGCTGTATTGATGAATCTTTACATCTCTTCGCTATGCATGTAGTCAAATATGTACCTCTATCTTTGTTCACAGTCATATGCTTACATCATCCCAACGATCCCTCATGCTCGTCCGACTTGGATCGGGTTGGCCGTTTGGGTTGACGCTGCCGGCGCTGCTGGGGGATTCGGCGTAGGGCAGAACTTCTTCTTGATGGCTTCAGCGTTGCCTGTGGCATCAAGAGAGCCCAGCAAAGTCCCTAGCTCGCCCATTCTCTGGGCAATAGAGACGAACATGCCAGCTACAGATACGAATTAGCAACCATCACTCGTGACCACCGATCATCAGAAAGCTCACCTTCAGCATGCCAGAGGTAATGGCAATGGAATGCCCAGACACCAGGGTTATCCGCCAGGATGCGAATGACAATGTGTGAAAACCCAGGGATGGTGACGGTATCTCTTCGCATTGGGTTGTCGAAGTTCCACGTCGTTCCACTCTGTCCAAACAAGCCGTGACCCCAACCGACGATTTGGAAGTTTTGGCCGCTTTTGATGTGTTAGCTACCATCGGTATCATCGGTATATCCTAGAAGACTTGACTTACTGCAAGTGCCATGGGTGTACCATCATGGCATCAGAGTTAACCACGATCTGAGCCGCCTTGTCATCCTTGGAAACCAGAACGAACTGATCCTTGCCAAAGTCCAACTTCGGAGTCGGGGAGTTCAGGTTTTCCAGCGACATGTCCTGGCTCATGACCTTCCACAAGGTCGCGTCATCCTTGAGTGGCGTGAAAAGCGTCTGCAGATATTAGTCGCTGTTCAGCATTCATATGTACCTAGGGTGACTTACATCATTAACGTGAGTGCGCACAACATCTCCGACCTTTTCCTGCCGGAAGGTGAAGTAGTGGAAGTTCCTGTCCCCAGGAATGTACGCCGTCCTCTTCCGCATCGGCTTGGGCAAGTTGAAGGGCAAGTCTTCGCAGTGGCTTCCCCAAGGCTCCTTGCCAATTCCAGGGCTCGAAGTGCTCTTCAGATTCCAGGCCTGGCCCATTGGCGGGACACTGATGTCCATCTCATCGTACGACAAGATGGCGGTAGCTCCGAACGGCGCGCCGTGCATGCCCGACTTATGGTTCTTGTGCGACATGTGGAAACACCTGACAGCAGCGTCCGCACGAATGAGGTAGTTGCCGGCGGTCTGGTTGGCGTTGACAATGACAGAGTAGCGCTGGCCTGGGTTCATGTACACACGGGTGGTGGCGATGGGGTTGACCTCGACGCCATCGATTTCAACAATTTCCATGGTGTGGTTGTCAACCGTGACGAATATCGGGGTTGAAGTGCCGTGGTTGATGAGGCGGAGACGGGACTTTGAGCCGCTCTTAACGCGGGTGTTGTGCAGGGTGCCCCAGGTGCACTTTGATGAGTCGTCTCGCTTTGAGTTGTGACCTCCCATCTTGTGGCCGTCATGGTCCTTCATGTCGGTCATGTCCATGTCCGCCATGTTGTGTTCGCCAGTACCCTTGTCGCTGGCCTTGTCAGTGCCTGTGTTGTGCCCGGCAATGCTGGAGCAGTTGAAAGTGTTCTTTCCGTTGATGATGACATTGTCTGGTGGAGGTTCTCTGCCAGGCTTCGTAGGGGCCCAGGGAGGCGTGGCGCTCAAGTATTGATTGAGGAGCTGTGATCCATGTGAGACTCGGGTCGTCGATGAGTGAGAGGTGGACTTACGTTTCCTCCGTACTCATGGTACAAGTCACCAACCATGAGAATCTTGTCATCGTCAAATGCCGGAATCTTCTCATCCGGGTCATGAATGATCTGGTTATCGATTAGCCTGTAGCCTAGGGAAGTGTAGGCTCATGTGGCAGTTCGTACCAAAGGTCCAAATAGTCCATCAGTGACCTGCACGGTGACATGAGCATGCCACCAAAACGTCCCCCGTTGATCAGTGAGGTTGAACTCATAAGTGAAGCCTTGACCAGGAGGAATCGCGCATTGGGTAACGCCATGAACGCCATCCATCCAAGGTGTGCTCCTCTGGTCGATACCGTGCCAGTGAATCGTCGTGCTTTCCTGTAACATCTGGTTGTTGACGGTCACACGGACTGTGTCGCCAGTGTTTGCCTCAATGAGCGGCCCAGGGGACTGTCCGTTGATTAAGATCATCGATTTCTCAAATCCATCAGGTGAATGCGACTGCCTGGTAATGTTGAAAACATATTCACGCAACGACGTCGTGTTCGATACCTCAAATCCAGTCTTCAAGTCGAACTGCTGTTCAGGCGTCAACTTGACCTCAGGCGTCTGCGTGGGGACCAAGCTTGTCGTCGCAACGATCGTCGGTGTGACTTCTGCCACGGGCTCAGGCTCGGGCGTCGGGATGGGCTCTTCCTGCTGTTGCTGCTCGCCGGCGTGGTTGTCCTCATCGCCGTGGGCCTCTTCCGGCGGAGCAGCCGCCTTGCTCTGGACGTTGAAGAACTGAAGGAAGATGAGGCCGAAAAGCAATAGCATCGACAGGCAAGTGAGGCCCAGAATCCACTTGAAGGACCTCCTCCCCGCAGGGCGCCTGTAGGCCGCTTTCTCATCGAAGTCGGCGGAGCTGGACAGGAGGGTGTCGCTCGGTCGGCTCTCCACGTCGGAATCCACAGACGATCGGCCCCCCAGCATGGGCTCATGCTCGCGCGTCCCGTCCCGCGGGACTAGTCCGGAGCTCATGGTGGTGGTGGTAATGTACAAGGATATAAAGAAGGAACGAAAACAAGATTGCTGCAAATTTACAAAGAATGAGAATGTCAAGACCGGATTGCGCGAAATGAAACGGGACCAGCAGCAGGCGCTCAGGTCTACATGCGATGGGAGGTCGCCATCGACTTTTCGAACGATTGTTAACGGGAAACACAGGGAAACGCAGAAACACGTGGTAAAAGGGGCAAAGGCCGGATAAGTAGAAAAAAAGTGTCCACTCAACAATGAAGGGATCCTCTCTTTTTGCTTTTATCCGAGTCGTAAGACGCTCGGCTGATAAGGGGCGATGGAACGCTGAGACGTTTGCTAGACGCAATCGGGAAATGAGCCTGGGCGCTTAGCAACTCGATTGCTGCAAACCCCCTTTTGTGAGCTTAATGGTCTGGAAATTTCGACGTGTCTGAAGCATGAAACTTTGTGTGGAATGAACGCCCGATTGTGCCGAGACATTTGAGTTTCTGTCAGAAGAAACTCAGGGATAAGTTGGCATGAACGTCTCGGACTCTTTGATCGTTAGGCGCAGTTCTCGATATGCTTTCTCAGCGGCCATTGCTTAAATGCTTTACTGAAGTTCAAGTGTGCTCTTCCGCGCGGAGAGTTACAGGGGTCGTTGTCTCCGTGATCTGCAGCCCGGGGCGCAAATCTGACCACCACCAGCCACTAAACCACCTGCCAATCCAGCGCTGGTTTCATCCCTTCCCCGTGTCTTCCTTGGGATGTTTCACTCGCACGGTGTTTGCCCGCAGACCAACCGTCGCCCGGGTTTTTTTTTCGTTCAACGCTTGTTCGTCGACGAAAAGCATTCAACTTTGTTTCCAGCTTTTTAGGCATACCATTGTGTTACTGCCGCTGAGCTACCATTTGACACTGTGGCCATTCAGGTCAGCGCAGTATGTAGAGGCATGCCGGCCCCTTTAGCCTGTACTAACAGCGTGTTAGTCTCTTCAGACAGCATTCACGGACCGAATACCTCCTTTGGCCTTTTTAAGTCGCGATTTCAAAGTGTGACACCCTTTTTTGATCTCCACGTCCTTCGGCGCCAACGTCTCCGCGCATGGCGGCAGGCCTAACTTGAATCAATCGAGCCTAGGTTGTCAACCTGTCTTCGTCTTCATTCGGACATTCCCTAAGCTTCGACATATCTCATGAGGCCGTTATCACTACCTAGTAATGGTTCAAAATTGAAACCATGTGGGAAACTGAAATGAGAGCCAAGACGAGCCCAGAGCAGACAATACACGGCACGAGCAAAGAATGAAATTCATGGTCTAGTTATCATAAACAGTATCACGATGCTCAGTAGGCATCTATCGAAGCATTGGCATACTTTTTCATAGTGTGACGATAACCTCCATAAATTGGATGTGGCTGGGCTCAAAAGGTAGAAGAAGATGAAATCCATAGCCTTCATATTCACATTATGTGGACGCAAGAAGTATATGTTAGGTCAAAGCCAATGGAGGCGTACTGAGACTTTCGGCAACTTCGACGACGATTACAGCGAACACCCTATGTCCTCAAGAGTTTCTAAGATATCCGGGCTTACGATCGCTGTTTTCAGAGCCAGCCCGCCCTATTGTAGGACAGTGGGGGACTCATTGAGCGTCCATATTACGGTGTCCAGCGGCAGCAACCGAAGTTGGCAGGGAAATCGAAATTCGAAGTTTCTGCATGGATGTACAGCCGCAATGCATGCCCACTGTCTCGCATCGCGGACACTGCGAATAGAGGTGGTAGCGTTCCCTGACGAGAATCTCTGCTTCTGTATAAAAGCTTCCCAGATTCTCCTCAGCTTGAACAACTAGAGACAGCGATACTCACTTCGTATCGACGCCAGCTAAGTTCGCCGTGTCGTTGTTTCCTATTATTCCCACCTCTTTACGCCACAAAGCTATCACCGTGCATATTGGCCAAAGCCCATTTTATCTCGGCCGCCCATTGCAGTCGCTTCTCCCGTCGCCGATGTTTCGGGCAATTCACTGGTCACACCCGGTCACACCCGTATCCGAGGCGCATGTCGGTCTTCGGTCTCTTAAGGCATGCAAGGTCTGCGCGGCTGGCTACCTCGTCTGCCACTATAGATACAGCTTCGGCGATCCGGATCAGGCCGAGTACACTTGCATGCGTTCTACTTGCGCCTTTCTTCGGGACTGCACTTGTCCCCATACCATCTCCTTCAACCAGAAGCCTATGTTTCTCTTTGCCAAAGGCTGTCGCTCCAAAGCCAAGGCTCCCAAGCATCCCCAATGTTTTGTCGTTGGATAAAAGAGAACGACCTGTGAGCGTCAGCTTGATTAGGTATGGAATCCAGTTAACTCGACCAGGTGACACCAGTAGCATCACTACTCCGGCGGAGGTTCAAGGGATAAATTCGCTGTTGCAGAAACTTGCAAACCTGGCAGCGTAATTGCTATGTCTGCGAAACAAGAACGAGCAATTAAGCATGGGGGCACATAGAAGATCATGCTTTGCTTTCAATCTCGACACTCAGCAGTCTGAGCTCTTTTTTT
>JABGMY010001351.1:0-10065 GCA_014705525.1 Colletotrichum sp. HC292
GGTACACACGCATTCCGGAGGGTTCTGACGACGGCTTCATGTTCGATTATCCATTCTTTTTGCCTTTTTTTCTTCTTCTTCTTCGATTCGTCTTCTCTCTTTCACACCATTGCCCCCGCACTCGTTTTTCTTTTCTCTCCCATTCTTCTGTCACACCCCCTTTACGATTATGTAGATTTGACGCTTCTGATGGACGAGCCTTTTAAAACCCCGCATCACTTCCCCCAGACATGTTTAGGTACTTTACTTCTTTTCTCCATGAATAGACCATCTTCTCGAGGCTATCGTCATTGCGCGATGGGTGGACGGCTCTCTGTATTGATATACCGCTGAAAGTAACATGATGACTCGGCGTCGTCTATCACGCCGGTGTAAATGCCCTGGGCTCACTGAAGTGGTCATGTACTATATCAAAGCCCGCAGCGTGCGGCGAGCACTTTGGGCAGCCGGTGTCATTGCCTTGGGTCGTACGTGAACAGGGTTTGGTGTCAAGTACAGATGCGCGTGTGCAATGCACCAAGATCCTGCGTGGCGATGACTTTGAGACGGCGACGTAGCAGACGACCTTCACCTTGGTTGCCCTCTCGGTGGAATAGCTGCCGCCGGGGCTTTACCTGACTAGGATCCCGAAAGCGTTGGCTCGGTTGTTGGTGTCTAGCGTTTCGAGGCATGAACTGCTGCCGCGCCGACGTTGCCGCGTCTAGATGCCCCAGGCCCCGTAGTCTCAAACCGGAGGGCCCGTCCTAGCCTCTATAGCGTACACGGATGAGCGCGAGGCGATGCTCAACTAAGCCGTCCCCCGCGAGCACCGACTCCGTCCAACGTCTTCCTCCGCATCGCCTTTGAACTCTCCATGCTCTCCCAGCCCCAGACCAGAAACAGCTCACTGCACCAGCTGCCACGTGAGGACCAACAGCGTCACGTACGCCGCCAGGCTCAGCACGGTGAGCAGGGCGACGCTGTTGCCCGAGGTGCGGAACTTGCGGACGACGGAGACGGAGCCGTCGGCGTCCTCCTTGGGGGAGGTGAAGAACTGGCGGTTGCCCTCGTGGCGGCGGTAGATCGCGACGAGCATGACGGCGGCGCCGTAGACGGCGAAGAGGGCGCCGATGGCGTAGAACTCGGACGTGAAGATCTTGAGGATGATGAGCGCGAAGGAGAACTGGGAGAGGGCGGTGCGCATGTAGGCGCCCTCAAAGGTCCGCTGGGCGGCGCGGATCTCGACGAGTCTGGGGGACGGTTAGAGGCGACAATAGGGGGTTCCAGGGACCACGTTTGCTTACTCTTCGGCAGTCAAGATGACCGACCGTGCCCTATGAAGGCGCAGATGAAGATGATCTTGAGGGTTTGGCTATGGCGTGTAAGCAGATGGTCCGGCATCAAGGCGAATGGTCATGATTCCGAATGATACGAACCTGGAACATGTTGAGTTGGACGAAATGTCAAGAGCAATCAGGATATGGTGTTTTTTCAATCCGATCAATCCGGTGCACAGAGCTGGTCTTCAAAACGCTGAAGCCTACGACGAGGGCAGACAGACATGAGCAACCCCAGCGCAGAGTCGACGGTCACGAAAGGCGGGTTTAGAGTTTCCTGGCAGGTGATCTCGGCCGTTGCTTGGCTCGCCAATGGTGTGGACGGGGTGCATCAGGTGCGGCTGATTAGATAAGGCAATGGCCGTGGCAGCAGCCAATGGCCGATGCTCATGTGGAGCAGCGGGGGCCTGCTACCTACCTGAAGGTATTCATCGCAGAGTCTCTGCCATTGCGTGCATAGCATGGCCCATATGGCATGGCGTCGTGCATTCGTCTGCTGCCGCAACTGCTGTTATCTGTCTTGCTCCCGCCCCAGGCCTGCATCGCATGGCTCAGTCAGCTCGAGGGTCTCTGGTGGACTCTGACAGATGCAAAGACCTTGGCAATCGAACGCCGCAGCACTTCATTGGCGCTGCCGGCTGGGTAACGCCAAATGCATTCGCGCAGCCATGTTCGGGTAGTGCACCGGTCCGGTCGGCGAGAGGTAATTCGTCAAAAGGACGATCAGGTCGCTCATTTGGCTTTCAACCTCGAGCAATGTGACGCAATCAGGGCAGGTAAGTGTCTCTGTTCACTGGTGCCAACAGAGACCCCTTTGGTTCAGCTGGCAGTCGCCGAGGCTCGTTGCATCGGCGATCTCGAGTGGTTTCCTCTCCTCTCCTCTCCTCTCCTCGCGCCCGTTTGCCAGTGGTGGTGCATCTCGACGACATCTGCCGGAATGCAATGCCCACGATGGCCGGGCCTGTGCCGCAGCGTCACACCGCAAATCGGGACTTCGGGGTCGGTGTGGCGCTGCGCAGCCTCGATGGTGCTTCTCCTGTGCCGTGGTCGGCGAGGTGCACCGCCCGGTCGTCCTTCCACTGAGGAACTGCGTAGAGTGGTCGCCCAGGGTTCCCGACGTCGATAACATAGGCCGAGTGCCATCACCGCACCGCAGCTTGCGGCTGTGCATAATGGTGCCCCCACAGATAGATACCCGTCCCTGGCGTCCGATGCGGCGCGACGTTTGCCATGTTCCGTGGATGCGAGAGCGATGACATGACCACGAGAGCGACGCGAAGAAACACTTTGGCAGTAACGGTCCCCAGCGTGACATGGCCTGCAACAGTCAACGTGCCGCAACTGTTAGCCACAGCTCCGCGGGGATGCCATGCCGGAGCAGGGGCCGGACAATGACATCAACCGTCTGCAGGTCTGACTGACGATCGCCAGGAGGTTCTCGAGGTCAAAAACATTGCGCCGTCCAAGGAAGAAAGGGACGAGTCGAATGTGAATCAGCCGGATACGGAAGTGTGCCTCTCGGCGAGCATAGGCTGACCGGAGCACGAGCTGGGCGATTAAGCAGCAAAGATGATCTCAAGCATCAAGCATCTAGCATCAAGCATCAAGCATCAAGCATCAAGCATCGAGCACCAAGCACCACGCACCAAGCTCTCGAGGGATGCGGCAGTGGCTGCTTTCTGTAACGTGCTGCGTGGGTGACCAGTGCCGTGTCTGTGTCTGTCCCGGTCTGCCCTGGGGCTGAGAAGAAAGCCCAGCGGGTGCATCAAAGAACGCCTCGCTCGTCGAGGAAAAGTGGAAGAAGTGCAGCTGTAGCTTAGGTACGGATAGTAGTGGCATGGGTGTTAGGTAGTCGGATACCTCGGTTCACAGCGCAGGAGTGGTGGGTGCCGGAGGTCCCTTCCAATCTGAGCCCGCCCGGCCCCCATTCCGCCCTACGGCCAAGTGTGCCTGTGGCTGCTGCTACTCGCTAGGGACCTGGTGGCTGCGTCCTCCACTCACAGCGGTCCCTTGGGCTAGTTGACCCACCTTGCGGGGCGTCGTGCTGCGAGAGGTCCCGCGGAACGATCAAGACTTTCACTAAAATGCGAAGGGAAAGGGAAAGCGAGAGAAGCCCAGAAAGGTACTTACATGCCTAAGGTGCCTTGGGTATTAGAAGAAGGGACGGGAAAGAGGGGGAAGCTTTTCGGGGGTCCAGCGAAGAAACACGCAGCAGCGCCAAATAAGGTACGGGACCACCGTAGGCACCTTAGGATTACTATGCAGTAGGTGCTCCCTCGTACCTTGTGCGCCGTGGTTCGCATTTGCTTGCATTCCACTGGACGGATGCCTTGCAGCAAGGCAGCCAGAGGAACCCCTCAGCATCGACGTATGGTCCTTTCTAGTGTGAGATGCCCTCTCTGGCTGGCCAGTGGCTATCAGATGCTTTCCGTCAGATGTCTCTCAACTTTGCCAAAGTAGCTTTTAGCATCTACCACCTGTGAAGAAGCACATGCCTCCTCGCGGCGGTTGACGTTTCGGCTGAACGACTGGTCTGAACCCACGGCTGGTCGTCCAAGACGATGGCTGCAGATGGTGTAGACAACCCGAACAAGCCAGGAACCTTATGGGACCTGGACCTGGACCCGAACTGCTGCCCCCTCTTCAACTGTAACCACATCTCGTCGAGCAGAGGGCGGCGTTGTGGCGGCGCATTACCGCCTCGGTGGGCTGCGCATCTCGACCAGGATGTTGCCGCCCACACACGACACGAAATCCGACCGAGACAACTCGATGTGGGTGGCATGGGAGCTCTACGGGAGCAAACCTGAACCTGAACACAGACAGCAGGACGGCCAGAGAGACGAGACAAGCCAGAGACAAGCAGGCGACGGCACTAGGCAGACTTGACAGCACTCACTCACACTCGGAGCCAGCCCTAGACAGGCCCCGTCCCGTCCATCGCCATGTCTCTGTTGTCCAACGGCAAGGCACCTACCTCAAGGTGCCTTGGGTACTGTACTTGCTACTGCCATACTGGTGACGTTGGTTTGGCTGCAGCAAATGTACCTGGCCTTGATTGCAACGGCTGTCCGACCTGACATGCCTACCTAGTAATGATGCAGCACAGAAAATAGCCCCGTCTACCTTAAGTTTACCAACCTACCTTACCTACTGCACAGTACTGCGATACTTTAGCCACACCTCACTTGGCTTCCGCTCCCTTGGATTAGCTACCTGAGCATCCGTACCTTGGGCAGGTACCTCCCAAGTCCCACGTCCCACGTCCCACCCCCAACCTTCCAACCACACAGCACTCGTCGTCCCTTTCGTCCCATCGTCCATCACTTGGGCATCTTCCTCTCTCTCGCTCTCCCACCACCCTCCTCCCCTCCTCCAGATCCGTCTGTCCCCAAGGCTTGTCGACTCTGCCACAATCAGTCCGATGCCACGACCTTAGGCTCTCTCCCACGCGCCTCGCCTCGTTTTCCTGCCTCTGCATGAAACCATCGAGTCTCGTCCAGCCTCTACCGCGCCCCTGACACTTCCATTGAAAATCGAGCCTCTTTAAACATACAGATCGCGGTTAATCAGTCGCATATCCCATCCCGCTCCGCGCTCCCTGCCGCACGTTCGAACCCCCGCCAAAACCACCATCCTGCGGTCCACCAGTCTCCATTTTGGACATCTCCCTTTTTGCGACCACCAACATCAAAAGAGCGTGAGCCCATCGCCAGAAGCCGCAATTACGGTCGCGCCAGCACACGCTGTTGGCACCGCTGCCCATTAGGCCCATTCCGACCCTTGCTGCCTGTCCCCGGTTCTTGGTGCGGCGGCGCGCGCGCAAGAGACATCAGCCAGCAGCAGAATAAGCGCTGGTCAAAAGACGCCGCCAACCCACCTCTCTCTCTCCGGACCACCCTGCTGCCGCCGCCCCTCCACCACGGAACACATTTCTTGTGGCTTTCTCCCCAGCCTGCCGAGGGCCAGACGTTTCTCTCCCAGAAACAACGTCTTCCTCCAGCGCAGCCTTGATTTTGTCCGATCAACGGCACATCTTTATTTGCCTCAATAGTTGGCCTGCACGACGCTGCCTTACTGTGCTTGCCAACACTCGCTTCGGCCTGCCGTGTGTCGTGTTGCTCCTACAACCACTGCTCTACGCAAGAACATGACATAGTATTCCCCAAGCATCGGGAGCGAACCTGCCTAAGCCTTGGTCTCCAGTCGCTTGACCAACTCCCAAGACTGGCCAACGCCTTGAACAGACCTAGATACTCTCCATCCACCGCCCGTCCGCTCTTGCGCGCACCGGCTCAACCGTCACCATGACTTCGACCTACGCCGTCCCAGCCTCGTTCCACGACGAGCAGGCGAACGAACCCCGCAACCCCTCCCCGCCGACAGGAGGCAATCAGCGCCGATTGACTGCCACCTCGTCGTTTGACCCGAGTCACCTCTCGCCCGCGTCGCAACTCCAGAGCAGCTCCGTGTCGCCCAACTACAACGACACCCCGGCCGAGTCCATCTCGACCTCCTACAGCCAGTACCACAGCGACTACACCAGTGACATGGATGACTCCCTCGACCCCTTTTTCGGCGTCGACTTCAACGCAACAGAGCCCGGCACGCCCTCGTTCCTCGGCCCGGGGAGCAGGACCGACAGTTTCGGCCAGAACGCCGTCGCCCAGAGCTTCAGTGAAGCCCGGAAGCGCAACGGAACCCTGGAGGCCAACTCGTATCCCTTCACCCCCGAACAGACTGCGTCGCTCCACACCACGTCCCCGGGAAGCGACCGGAGGACGACGATTGCCAAGTCCGTGCCCGACCGCCTCCCAACTTCCATCTCACCCCAGGAGCTCCAGAGACCTTTCCAGGCGCAGTCTCACGCCCCCTACGCGGTGCAGCAGCCTGTGCCCACCCTCCAGCCGACGCCCGACCCCAGCGGCAGCGGCCGTTCCAGCGAGGACGGGGCCGTGCCGTCACCCGCCATGGCCGCCGCCCAGAGCCCGCGAGTCACCGTCTCCATGTGGGGCAAGGACGACGCCGAGCCTGTCCAGTCCATCGAGCGCACCTTCACCCCGGACGACGAGAACTCGTCGACGGCGCGCGGCGGCGGCATCAGCTCCGCAGGGGACTTGATTTCCTCGCAGGAGCATGCGCCATCACGGCGCTCATCTTTCAGCCGCCGAGGCCTGGATCCCGACAACAGGCCGTCAATCGAGGTCGCCAGTGTCAATGAGATGGTGACCCGCCGCGAGATTGAGGAAAAGAATCAGGAGGTTGACCAATGGCTCAACAAGTCCGTCGTCCCGGCTCCGCCTCAGGAGACCGGGCCGCAGGCCAGTCCCAGAGACGTGGCCGGGGACGAGCGTCTGAACAGGCCTGTTGACCTCGGTGACCAAACCGAGAATCGCCAGCAGTCGGGACAGACGTACTTTACCGGTGGAGGCGGCGAGATGACAGCCACAGACCTGCACATAATGCGCCAGAACAGAGTCTGGGGCGACGCGCCGACAATCCAACAGATCAGCGGGCCAAGCACAGAGAGGTATCAACCAGAGTCGTCACAGGCCGCCATCGCCCGCTTCAACAGGATGTGCATGGACAACGAGTCCATCGTCTCCAAGGCGGCCACGTGGGGCACCCGCCGTCGGAACTCCTTGCCCAGTCTGCACGACGTGGACACCGATAATGTCACGAGTGGCAGCTTATTAAAGAAGCTGTCCATCAGCAGGGGCGAGGGCGGCCGGAGACCGAGCATCCTCAAAGAGCTGCGCGGCATTGTGCGCCGGCCGAGCGCCACGTTCAAACGTTCAAGGAGCATCCACGAGGACGAGCCCGCCAGAGCTGAAGCGTCGCCCCCGGAGAAACGGGACAGCTTGCCTAGCCTCATGCCGGGCCGCACCGGCAGCTGGGGCACCAAGAAGGCACCGACACCAAGCATCAACACCGCTCTGATCTCCATGGGCGGCACTGTGGCCTCCATCGGGACGACCCACGCCAGGACCGGCTCGATCAGTGCCACGCCAATGACGTCGCCCAATAGCCCCTTTGGCGGGCTGCAGGTCAGGAATACGCTGCGGCGACCGAGAAGCAAGTCCGACCTGCCCAAGGGAAGCAGCGGCGGTGGCGAGACACACTCCAACCTCGTGGGCATGTGGAGGAAGACGGGCGGTCCGCCAGTGGCCAACCTCGCAAAGACTTCATCCACAACCCTCGACCTGGACGACGACGATGACGACGACGACGAGTTTGAGGAGGGCGAGGCCAACTCCGAGTCTGGCAAGCTCATTGACAGCATCACGCCAAACTTTGCAGGATTCCAGCAGCACATTCTGAGTCTGAACCCAGACCTGGCTGACAACCACAACTTCCTCGTCGACCGAATTGCCCACCAGCAGGTCGTTCGGTACAAGACGCTCCTCAACGCCAAGGTGAAGCACCTCGGCATCGCGGCAGCCTGCACGAGCGGCAGCCTCTGCCAGGCTCGTGGCGGTCGCCCCGTCCTCCTCGACCAGCGGGGTGACCTCCGCGAGCTCGACCCGTTGTCCACGGGGCTTGACTCCGGAGACGGGGACTCGACGCCCGTCGAGGGTGCTATTACGAAAGACAGCTTCCCCCAGGACATTCCCATGCCGCCGACCCAGTCGCTGCCGGCCGAGTTCGAGTGTCAACTGTGCTTTGCACTGAAGAGACCAAAGAAGCCGTCCGACTGGACCAAGCACGTCCACGAAGACGTGCAGCCATTCACCTGCACGTGGGACAGATGCAGAGACCCCAAGATCTTCAAGCGCAAGGCCGACTGGGTGCGCCACGAGAACGAGGGGCACCGCCACCTCGAATGGTGGACCTGCGACGTCGAGGACTGCCGCCATACGTGCTACCGCCGCGACAACTTTTTGCAGCATCTTGTCCGCGAGCACAAGTTCACCGAGCCCAAGAACAAGACAAAGGCGGCCATCAAACGGGCCGGTGGCATGGACCCGACATGGCAAAAGGTGGAGCAGTGTCGGCATGAAACCCCCAAGAAGCCACAGGAGGAGGCGTGCCGATTCTGCGGGAAGCAGTTCCCGTCCTGGAAGAAGCTCACGGTCCACCTGGCCAAGCACATGGAGCACATCAGCCTGCCCATTCTCCGGCTCGTTGCGGCCAAGGAGCTGGAGCCGGACACGATTATCAGCCCCGTGCAAGACCCGCCCCCGAGGACCATTTTCCCAGATCCCTTGAGCGCCGCCTCGGCCGTCAAGACCGAGCCGTCTCAGCCGCAGGGCTTCATGAACCCGTACACGCAAAACATGATGCCAAACAGCGGATTCCAGTCCATGGACCAGTTTAGCTACGCGACGGGCAACGCGGGCAACTCGTTCCCGGACTGCATGTATGGCACACAGTACGCGAACAGTGGCCAGTCGATGGGCGGCCACAACATGCTGGGGGTCAACCAACCCGTCAACCGCGGGTTCAACCAGCAATACCAGAACACCAACAGCATGGGCATCTCTGGTAACTTTATGGGCGCTCAGCAGTTTGGGTCAATGGCACCGGACACTGAGCCCTTCCCATCCCTGGACCAGAATGCCTTGGGACTACAGCAGCCCTCGCAGATGGGCTCCCAGCTGACCTATGATGGGCTCATGGGACAGAACAGCATCAACAAGAACCAGTACGGCTCTCAGGGGTCGATTTCACCGTACTCACACTCGCCCCTCCAAGGCGGCGGTGGTTTCTATCCTCCGCAGTGAGGTGTGATTCGTCGAGAGTTTATCCCGTCTCTAGATTGGCGCGTATTTTGGATACCCCTCTTACCTTGTGTATTGTTATGCCGATAACAGAGCTACCCAGGCAGGCTTGGTGTTGGAAGGGTGATGTTTTTTTTATGAAATTTTGACGAAATATCTATCACGGCCGACACAGGATGGGGAGTGAAGAGGCGTCCACGAGTGAAACAGTAAAACGGACATGTATGGCGTGTTTCCTTTACCAGCAGCGAGTGCTGTTGTTGAATTTGGAAGGCCAGTTGCATCAAGGGTCCTTGTTCAGCTGCGTTGTTGTTCGGGCAGATGGGGACGAGATGAGGCCGCCGAGGAACATGGACAGCGGACTGATTCGAGTGGGCGGGAAAGTAATTTTGTTTTCCCTTTCTTTCTCTTTGACAATGTAAAAAAGCCTGGATAGACAAAGCAAGCCTACCTGTTTGTTATCTGATGGCAGTGCACGCACGCGATGTGACATGTTGCGTGAGATGGGATGGGACGGGACCGTCGTCCTCCCCTTGCTCCACCAGAGACGCGTTTTTAGCACCCGTCTGTCCAATTTTCCAGAACGGCCGACGAATGGACGAGAATCGATCTGGCGAGGGGTGGGGGTGGGTGGGTGATTTGCGCGAAGCTGCCGAAGCGAGCCGGATCCCCGAGGAGTTATCGAGACGGACGCAGGCCGTTGCAGCAGAGGATGAACCAGGTTTTTGGGTGGAGGAACCACAGATTACCAAGGCAAGAAGGCACAAGACGGGAGCAAGAAGAGGTGTTGCAATTCGCAAAACGATGGAGAAGGGGGATTGCGAGGACCCGCTTCATACGAGGCGCAATGCCCCCCCTTCCCCCCGCCGCCCTGGTTCACTGTTCACTGTTCCTGAGCAGCAGCGCGTCGGGGTTGTGGATGCGTGGTTAATGACGGGGACGGACGGCGGGCTGGCGGGCGGCGGGCACAGGTGGATGATCCCCGATGGCTTTTCTTGTGCACGCAAGACGGAAGACGGGGGGGGGGG
>JABGMY010001353.1:0-13914 GCA_014705525.1 Colletotrichum sp. HC292
CCCGGAAGTGGGTGACGGACGTTAGCCTGCAAAGGAAAGTATCCTCTGAGTTGTGTGATGGCCAGAGTGCGTGAAGAGCATGTTTGCAATTGCTGATTTGAATCTTCTCATTCCTATCTACTCTAAGGTGACAATCTTAAGCACCCAACACGACAAGAGAGCCGAGTGCAGGTCATCCGTCAATTCACATGCCATCCAGGCTAGTGAGAGTAGTCAGTATCATCAGTCAAGAAACGGAACAAAGGGGAATAACTCACATATCTCTCTTCATGAAACGAGCAGCAGCAGCATCGTACTCCGGCTCAGTCATAATGTAGTCCTTGATTACGCCCGTACCATTCCGTAGAGCGGCTACCTGCGCCTCGGTGCATGTGCTCGGGTCAAGCACGTAACAGAAGTCCTCATACTGGGGCGGGATATCGTTCTTGATCGCGAACGTATCCGAAGGCCCTCGGGTACTGTAGCTCGAGTTCGTCGCGGTGTCAACTTTGCCAGTCGCGACGTCAAGATTGAACAAGGCGCGATTGAAGATTTGATACGCGGACTCAGGCTGGTACGCAGGCACCGCATGACCAGCTTGGTAGACCCTGATGAAAGACAAGTTGCCATACTGACGGACCTGTCCGCCCTCCTAGGTCGCATTCGTCAGGAGGGGCTGATAACCCGCGTTGGCGAAGTTCTCCTGGTCGGCCCAGGGGATAGCGAGAGACATTTGCTCTCCACCGATCCAGTTGCACGCAAAGTCGCGATCGCCAAACATCAAAGACACCTTGATGCCGCTGTGTAGCAGGTACGCAAGGTCCTCAATCCAGCCCGGACGCGGGTAGTTGCCGATACCACGGAATGCAGACGACGAAGCGCTGGAGCTGCCTGTCCAGTTCAGGGGCACTCCGAGGGCTGCTTGAATGTGCGGCTGGTTGAGGTACCCCGCGGTGAAGGGTGCCGGGAAGAGTGTGGGGTCGATCTGGGTCACGTCGTAGTAACACGACCAGAGACGTCGAGATAAGGATCGCGAACGTTGTTTGTGCAGAAAGTTTCTGCGTCTTGACAGATGGCGTTGACGCTGGCGTTCGTGCCGATATTTTCAGGATCGTAGAGAGAAGAGACTTCACGACAGGCGTCAATGCGATCGCGGCAGCCGCCTTCGCGGTAGTATGCATCTACAATTCCGGAGTGGACAGTCTCATTGACGGTTTCGATTCCGTAGGTGTTGTTGAAAGCCATTTCGGGATAAGAAGGCCACTGAATCTGACGATCGATGCAGCCATTGACAATGAGTAAGGTGTCGAGGTTGAGGATGTACTGCTCCCCTTCGGTACCGTCCCACGTCCCATTCTGAATCTTCTCGTTTTGTTCCTGGAAGTAGGCAGCAAACGCTGGTCCGTAGCGCCCGCCGTACGATTGGGTTGCGATGCTGATACGGTCGTTGTTCGGGTGGTAGCCCGGGAACTCCTAGAACCAGACCTGCGAAAAGTGCCAAAGTGCGATGGCGGCGTTGCGGCTGCCCCAGGATGTGGTGTTGCGATCGTCCGTCGGGAGAGTGCCCGTTTGGAATGTCACATTTTGGGCTGGGATCGGGGAAGATGCGTTCAGGGTTTGGGTGCCTCCGAAGAGATTGCGAGTCACGTTGCGGAGGGTGTTGTAGGAGAAGCCGACTTGGACGGGCTGGTCGATATAGAGCATATTGACTTCCAAGGATTAGCTACACCGGTGAACAATCGGGAAGAAAATACCGTGGTTGTTCCACGACCATTCGCTGGGTCGCGTGGAGTTGGAGTCATTGTTGATGTAGCACGGTCCGTTCTCGTTGAAGAGCCCTGGCATTGACGAGCTGCCCGGTCCGCCGTTCATCCAGATTGAAAGCGGCGCATTCTCCGTGTCTTCTTTGGCCTCGAAGAACCAGAAGAACGTGTTGATTTCGTAGTCTTGCTCTTGGCCCACTCCCTCGAGTGTTCCGGGCGGGAGGTGGATGAAGCCGGCGTATGACTTGACGCCCTCGGTTTCCTCGCAGAGATTGGGCTGCAATTGTCAGAATCTTTTCATGAATATGGCATCATGGTCAATACTTCTTTGTAAGATATCGTGATGTTCTCGTTGAACTTGGACTTGAGGACCGTGACTCCTTCTGGCGTTGGTGGAAATTGGGCGAGCGAAGGCTGGATCAGGGCTGTCGCAACCGCGACGACCGAGAGAGACTTTAGCATCTTGACACAGAATCTCAAGCTGTCGCAGAGTCCAGTTCCGATAGACAACAAGATCTTTTCTCTCCCCGCATTTCTGGACGGACATCAGGCCATAGCTATATGTCATTGACACTGATTTTCCCCGCTCATCTTGATTTCCGACCTTCCTACTTCGGAGCTTGGTGCTCAATGATTCACCATCATCGTGCGCTTATGTACGGAGGTTGCACCGCCAAGGAAGTCGTATCAAGCTTGCCCGGAAGCCGATTCGGTTTTCTGGTGAGAGGGGCAGGGGATGGGTGCGGGGTCGCTGGGAAACCCGGAGGAAGCCAAGACTCGGCTGCGGGACGCGTTGAATTGGATGATGAATTGGCCAATGGGAGCGATCATTCGAAGCTTTAATTCCCGCTTTGGATGCACCGCTGGGACAAAACGTCCTTATCAAGCATCCTGCTCATCCGACGCCCGGTGATTTTTATAGGGCATTGTTCTGAGAGTTTTGCGACAACAGTGACGACGACAACAGCGGCTGCGACGACGACGACGACGACGACGACGATAATGATAATGGCGAAGCAATAACTACTGTAATCGCGGGAACAATCGTGAGGATCATGATATGGTCGACAGTAAAGACGAAAGAATATCGTGAAATTAAGTGATAAATTAAATAAGGAGTGCTCCGTCCGGCTAACTGGAGGCACCCGCCCTGATGACAATCCTGGATTTAGAATAAGGTAGCAACAATAGAGCCCGATACGAAATTGCACTGAAGACCAAAGTTTTATGAAGCCCGGATCATTTTTACTGGCGCGGTGGTCGGAGTTCTCTTGGTCCCGCTATCATCCGGAATCAGCTCCGAACGGCCCGAGTCAGAGTGGGTTTCAATCGGGGCCGGTAGGTGCGAGTGCCCCGCTCGGTATCCGGATCGGAGCCGGCGTGGGGGGCGGATCGGCACGCCAAGCTTGCGGCTTACTCATTCGCAAGGTCGTGCGTGCCGAGATCTCGGCGTCCTCCTCACTTTTGCCGATATAGCCAAGAAGCGAGAGCAGATTGGCCTGCGATTGCGACATACCTGGGGGAATGACGCCGCCGAATCGCGTTTCAGGGTTCCCCGCAAAGCCGCAGCACAACCAAGATGACGCCTTTCCAGCTCGGGATGGCAAACAGCTGGAAACTCACCATGGCCACTGAGAGGCATGATTTTGGTCGTCAACTATGTATGAAAGCATCCTTTCTGACAAATGCATTATTCAATGATGGCGCGGTGATTGGCTCGCTGAAATGTTGTTGGGGAATTCTATGTACACTTGACCTCGGATGCGCATGCCGTCTCGAATCATGCTTCGATCGTCCCCACCAAAGGATGTTTGAGCCAATATTAGGGCGTCTTTGACCTCGTGTGGACGATGATATAAACATGTAGGAGCTCGTCTTCGATTATGCCGTAGTATCATCAAGCAACCCTCTCAGAACATTGTCGAAATGGCCGCCGCCGCAGTACAAGCTCCTCTCCTCGCAGGACCTCCAGGTCAGCCTGACATTGGCTACGCGCCTAATCACGACAACTACCTGGCGAGAATTCAGCGCCGCCACGAGCAAGAAAAGTTTAACAACTCCCTTCCCGATGGCTTTCCTCGAAAGCTGGAGTCAAAGCTGGTCTGGGATGGCAACACACTGGCTGAAACTTATGACTGGAACTATGTCTTGACGGATGCCGATAAGAAAGAGGTCGACGAAGCTCTTCAGCACTTCAAGTGTATGTGAAAAAAGCCCATTCATCAACTTGTTCGTTTGAGTAACTATCCTGTTTCGTTGCAGCACTGAAGAGGCCCTTTGGGGAAATCAACCAGGAGACATTTCCTCTGCCCAACCTGCACAAGACTCTTCGCGCCATCTCTGATGAGGTTCACAACGGCCATGGCTTCAAAGTTGTGCGCGGAGTGCCGGTCACCAAGTACAACCGCGAAGAGAATGTGACCATCTACGCCGGAATCTCATCTCATGTTGCACCCACCCGCGGGAGACAAGATACTCAGTTCAACGGCGAGCCAGCGGATGTTGTCCTCGCTCACATCAAGGATCTCACCAAGGTCGTTGACGCCCAAAGGATCGGGGCTCCCGCATACACTACCGAGAAGCAGGTATTCCATACCGACTCGGGTGACGTGATTGCACTTTTTGCCCTTGGTGAAGCCGCTGAGGGCGGCCAGAGCTACCTCTCAAGCAGCTGGTTTGTCTACAATGAGCTCGCTAGAACGCGGCCTGATCTGATTCGTACTTTGGCGGAGCCCTGGAACGCTGATGAGTATGCAATTATCATCTCATGTGACCGGCCATAACACTCACCGCATATACAGGTTCGGTAAAGACGGCAGATCGTACAGCACTCGACCTCTGTTGCACTTCCGACCATCGGAAGGCGACAAGCCGGAACGCTTGATCATCCAATACGCGCGAAGAAGCTTTACCGGATACTGGGGACTTCCCCGATCATCTGACATTCCTCCCATCACGGAAGCTCAGGCGGAAGCCCTCGATGCTCTGCACTTTACCGCTGAGAAGTACCGAGTGTCTCTCGACTTTCACCAGGGAGACATTCAGTATGCGAACAATCTGAGCATCTTCCATGCCCGGGGAGGGTTTATCGACTCTGAAGACAAGCAGTAAGTTGAAGACCATTGAACGATACGCTAGCTGCGTTAATGCTGACACATTGGCCAGACGTCACCTTACGCGCTTGTGGCTTCGAGACCCTGAGCACGCATGGAAGACGCCGGATGCGCTGAGGGAAAGATGGGACAGAGTGTATGCTGGAGTGACGGCGGAGAAATCGGTGTTTCCTCTGGAGCCGCAGATTCGCAGTGCTAGTCGAGGCGAGTTCAAGCCAGAGAAAGAGCACGCAAAGGCCTAGATAAATGAAACGCCAAATATCAGGTCTATCCAGCCACCTCCTGTCCACACGACTGCCATGCGTTTCGTTGGATCCAGGTGCATCTCCACTGAACAAGAGGTTCAAAGACCGAGTATCATCCCACGTCAAATGTAATTGAATTGACAATCAAAAAGTAATCCCCTATCTCATGACTCGCTCAATTTAGTTCAAAATTGCTCGTTTACGGCTGGCTCAGTAGCAGTTGCGAGCTGCACGCTTGCGCAGCACAATCGCATCTTCCTAGGACCGGATGACGTCGTCACGGCATGGCACAAATTGGGCTTGGCTTCCGTGGCCAAAACCAACTCCGTGTGCTTGAGCCGAATACCACTAAGGGTATCCGGAAACACCTGGGAATACATCGGGCAACTTGGCACACCATCAATACCTGAGCTAAGACGCCTCCAAACCTTATCATCCCGCCTGCTCGTTGGATTGCTACAACTGACCCTACAATTGCGTTATCGGGACCCTGGACTGCAGTGTCGCAACACCCCCCACAGCCCGACATGAAGATAGCGACCTAGTGCCGGCTTCAAGTATCGGTATCAATCGGTATCTATACGCTGCATTGGTGATTTCGTTGTGGCGTTATGGGATGCAGGCGCCCTCGACCCCGGGAGATAATGCAAGTTGGCGTCTGTGGGTTTGGAGAATGGCCGAGGCCGAGAGAGCACCCCGCGTGATGCCATGATGTTGTTGTTTACATACATATACTCCCATCCAATCGTCCAATCTATGAAACTCCTGAGTTCAGTGCGTTCAGTAAGGTCGCCTCCTCAGTTCATTTCTTCGTTGTTGTCTTTCTGCTTTTGTCTACAACTTAGTCACACGATGTCTTTCCTACGGCGACCGTTCAAAAGTCGCGATAATGAAGAAAGTGTCGATGCGAACTCGGGTCATGAGTCGGACGTTACTGATGGGAGCCTTCACTATGTCGTCGAGAAAGGCGGAAACGACTCGGGCCCGTCCTACCAGGAGGCAACAGGTGCCCCAGTTGAGACGAGTTCACCGTTAGGATATGCTGTCGGGCCCGTCACTATTGTCTTTCTCAATGTGAGCAAGATGATTGGAACTGGTGTCTACTCAACTCGTACGTCACCGGCGCCCTCTTATTGACATTGGCACTGACAAGCCGCAGCTTCCGCCATCCTGAAGGGTACTGGTTCAGTCGGGCTGAGTATGATCTACTGGGCCCTCGGATTCCTGACTTCCATCGCTTCGTTTTCTGTCTACCTCGAATTCGCTTCGTACTTTCCAAACAGATCTGGCTCCGAGGTGGTCTACCTGGAACAGGCATACCCACGACCAAAGTGGCTATTTCCCACGGCGTTCGCCTTCCAGTCTGTGGCGCTGTCTTTCAGCAGTGGCAATGCTATTGGTAGCCAGCCACATTATCATCTCTTATATCTCGTTGCTAACTCACTCTAGTACTTTCTCAGTATCTGTTCAAAGTAGCGGGGTCGACGCCAGGACCCCTGGCAGTTGAAGGGTGTGGCGGTGGCCGGGTACACTGTCGCCACATTAGGTGAGCTCACTTCGCAACTATGTCTGAAGCACAATTTGTCCCAACCTACTAACTTTGGCAATCTCAGTTGTTGCCCTGCACAACAACTTCGCTTACCAGTTTTCCAATGGATTTGGCGCTATCAAGCTGTTGACGCTCATCTTCATTGCCGTTACTGGATTGATTGTTCTAGGAGGCCACACCAAAGTCCCTGAGCCGCATGCAAACTTTGAAAACTCCTTTGATGGTCAGGCGACAGCTTACGGCTTGACAAATGCTCTTTACAGAATCATTTTCTCATATGCCGGTTTCGAGAACGCCTTCAATGTCGTAAATGAGGTTAAGGTAAGTTCAATGATCACTTGGCCGTCTGATTCTGGTCTTCATCTCAGTGCAGGACACTGATAAGGTGGCATCTAGAACCCCGTGAAACAAATCAGGAAGTACGGCTGGATCTCTCTTGGCATTGTGACTATCCTCTACATCTTGGCCAACATTGCCTATTTCGCCGCCGGTACGTCTTGATCAATCCATTGGTAATACTGTCTTCATACGATGCTTATTCACTTTTAACAGTGCCCAAAGCGGACTTGGCAGCAGCCGAACAAATCGCAGGAAGTCTCTTCTTTACCAATGTGTTCGGCTCCAGCGGTGCGGTTAGAGGACTTAACTTCCTCATCGCCTTGAGCTCATTTGGTAACCTCCTGACGGTGTTAGTCGGATCTTCTCGAATGCTGAGGGAATGCGGAGGGTATGCTAGTCTTGATCGCCTTATCAAACGTAACATTGACAGCCTTTTTACTTAGACAGGGTGTTTTGCCCTACCCTCGATTTTGGGCATCGACGAGACGTTTCGGCACGACCTTGGGTCCGTATCTTGTCAAATACATCTTGACTATAATCATGATCGTCGCCCCTCCCGCTGGTGACGCTTTCAATTTCAGTAAGGGCGCCAAATACATTATCATTGCTACTCTTAAGAACTAACAATTTCAAGTCGCCGATCTTCAGGTGTACCCTTCCGCCTTTTTTGGCTTCGTCATGTCAGTAGGGCTATACGTCGTGCGCTGGCGTCGCAGTCGCCTCAATCTCCCTGCGCCGGAATTCAAAGCATGGGATGTCATTATCATCTTCAACATCGCGAAGGACTTGTATCTCCTCGTCATGCCGTGGTATCCCCCTGAGGGTGGCGTGTTTGCCGGCGATGTGAGCTTCTGGTATGCCACATACGTTGTTGCCGGCATTGGCATGTGAGTTGGCCCTAGGAAAGCCTGCACTTTTTATGAACTCATACTGACAACGGAGATTAGTCTCGTGGGCTGTGGCGTATACTACTGGCTTTGGATCTACGTGGTCCCGAAGGCTAGGGGTTACCGTATCAAGCAGCAGGTCTTGGAGCTGGCCGACGGTGCTCAGAGTCACAAGCTTGTCAAAGTCCCGGTTGACGACTTAGCTGCATGGGATGCTACGCACGATCACGTTGGAAGGCCATTGCAGCAAGTCTCAAGTGGTCCAGGGTCGGAGGAAGAAAAGAATGGCGTAGTTGTGTGATTTCGATGGACTCAAAAGCTACAATCAGCATTCGAATATGATGGAGGGCCCCGGGAGGCGGGTAATTGAGTGGGGGCCCATCAGCATCTATCCATGCGTTGATCAACAGCTGTGTTTCCGAAGATCTCCCTGACTACAACAGGAAGAACGTAATGATCAGAGAGCCATAGAAGATACCATGTAGTATTTTCACCGTGATTCTTAAACATGAATATAATTGAGCTCGATTACTTTCGCATATGCCGTTGTTGTCATCGCTATTTTCACGTGATCCTTTGGTAGAAGGTCTGGGTCGGAACTTCGCAATCATGATTAAAATTGTTCATTCGGAGAATTGATGTAGTATCGAGTCGATAACTAAACGTCTCAGACGCACTTTCAGACCTCTACCTCCCAGTACCTTGTAGAATCAAGCCTTGCAGGTGTTGCAGTTGGCCCGAGTCCAGTCGTATCTCCAGTTTTCGTCCTTCTTGCTCTGGTCCATCACGCCATAGCTGATGTCCATGCAGCATGCCAGCTGCGCTCCGCTGCAAGTGTAGCCCGGCCAGGAGGTGGTGCACGTGGCACCAGCGCTAGCGGCGAAGAAGGCAGCAGCGATGGCCGCGGTGAAACTTGTGATCTGCATGGTGAGCTGGGTTTTGATCTAGTCACAAACTTAGTCAAAGCTTGTTTGGAGAAGAACGAGTCATTGTACCTACGCTGAAAATTGTGATATAAGTTGTGTATAATATGGTTCGCAATTTCGTTGATCTGGCGAAGGATGATGGTGGTTGCAGGAAGATCATTTGAGTTAAGGTTCTGGCGCGCCCTTTATAGCGAGACCAGTTATGCCCGCCAAGGCGAGGCCAATTTGTGTGTAGAGCTCCTAATCTACTTCAAATGATAGTGGATTATTCTATAGCATGATTATGTTGAAATTCAGGAGTAGTTCGTATTTTAGAGTTATCCCGCCGGCTGAGAAGGTAGAGTTGCTGGCTGGAACCGTCTACCGTTGGGAGGTTAACATTCTGCTCTTTGCTTGAGCAGCGCGGACAATTTCAGACTTGGCCATCGGAAGGAACCCGTCATGCAACACGTGTGGTTTACTATCGTGTGTCAGCTCCACTGCTTATATCCGAGATGCCCACAGCAGTCAAAATACTTCATATTCCTATGACCCAATCTTGGGTCCACTCGACAACTTCCAGGAGTTCCACATGGCCAGCAAGATGTGCCATGGACGATGAAAGAAGACCGCCAGTCCATCCGCTAAGAAACCAGAACCGCGTTTCAAAGACACTGAGAAGCACAGCGAAGTGACACAATAACACGCAGGCATGAGGATTTGCGGCGTGTATATCGTTCATGACGACGTCGGACACAGTGTAAGGCCACAAAAGGAGCATGCCAAGTTCCACGTGGACGCCTGCATGCGCGATAAGATAAGCTAGTCGCTCGAGCTGTATCACAGCACACCCATATGCTTCTTTACGTTCTTCATCTAAATGAAGCTTGAAGAAGGTCGCCAGCATCCCAAGCTTCTCAAAGATACCTCTTGGCAGCACCATTTGTTCGATGGAAGGATGCCTACGAAACGCGATTAGCGGTTGAAATTGAAGTCAAGTATTCTAAGCAGCAAACTACCTGTATGAAGTGTCTTCTTCATCGACTGACCAGATGCCTGAGGCTAGCGGTGCAAGTTGTGACCGCTTGAGGCTTGGTCCGAACGCATCCATCGTGCTTCGCATGCCCCGGACACAAACAAAAAGCTCGATAATTCTGGATATGAAAGCGAACCCATTCGGATCTTTGTCTGTGACTGCCAGGAGAGAAAACACCTAAATGATCAAGAGCGAAGAGAAACAAAATGTTTCTTGCCAGTTCTTGTCGTTCACATCTTTCAATACCGCGGGGAACCCCTGGAGCCCTGCTGTCTGGTAGTAAGCCGCAAGTTTGAGTTGTGTACTCCGCTGGTTTGGGAGAAGATGCGCCTTGTGAGCCGCTGACAAGGCTAGTATTCCGTCTGTCAGGAATGCAGAGGAGTATCCAGTTTGAGGAACGATCACTCTCTAAACGTATTGCATGTCTGTTCGAAGAGATAAAGTGTCGCTAGTGACGACAGAATAATTATGCATGAGCTCAAGTCCTCGATCCTCAATATCCAGTCCTGTGTATGGTGATCCGTGCCGCTGTTCGTGACGTGATAGTATATCGTGGAGACCGGGTTGAGAACACTCAGTCGACTTCAAAGCTTCCGCGGCATGTCCCCATGGATGCTTTCTGTTGGTTTCGGCTGAATATATGCAGCGTATGCCGAGTCGCGTGCAGTGCAAACATGACGGAAAAGCCTCATCGCACTATAAAAGGCACAACGTAAGACAAGAACCCGCACAATCTCCTACCGTTGCCACGTCAAAAACATTTTCAGAACTGACCTTGACTTTCCTTCGTTTGCAATCTTCGCATCCCAAACGAGACTTGGTATGTTTCCGTCGCGTCGACGTTGGCCGCGTCTTGGGAGACATTAACTCGGGGCGCCCGGCCGATCCGTTTCGCGAAAAGCACAGTAGAGACCAACTTTCCAGAGGCACTGGTTCATCAACCTCTCTAACGGCGCTGATTGCGTAGCTCTTATATCGGGTTTGATTTCGTAGCTTCTGCCGTAGTCAACGGCTACGTCGCTCGATGCTGCCGGTGAATGTTCTTGTGGCTTCTGACAATATAGAGGGCATTATCGCCACTGTCCAGAATGAAGAATGACAAAACGTGTCTCCCTGTGACTCAGCTTATTGTGGATACAAGTGTTTCTAGACACAGTCGCAAAGACTTCCCACTTCGTGCCTGCCCATAAGCGCACTTACGAAGTTCCTTCGTATTACTAAACGAGGATAAACGAGCCTGCCCAAGTCATCTCGTCACCGTCATAGCAAACACCTAATATGTGCTGACGAAACTGGTGTCTTCTAATCCGACTCGCAATCTCCGTCTGCAATCCATGAAGCACGTAAACACGAATGCCATTAAGCGACAGAGGAGACACCAAGCCCCTCGGAATCACGAATCAAAACGAGGCCCAAACGAGCTTCAAACGAGGTGCAGCTGAAGCTAGCGAAGGCTAGCGGAGAATTCAGGCAGCCCCCTGCCAATGCGACCGTAGTGGTTGCGACTTCAACTTCGTAATAGTCAACTTTGCGGCTGACAAGTTCAATAGATCCTCGTCTACTTATTTGCCTGTTTCCCTCCTACATGCCTTTCAGTTTACTCGTCGCGCACTTTGTATTTCGTTTAACTTGCAGTTATCACTAGCCCAGAGTCCTGTCAGATCCCAGCGTTACCCACAGCAAACAAGGTCGTAGCCATGGCCACAGGCAATGACTTATTCAAGCTCTACCGCTATGATCCATCTTTAGCCGCCGCCATCATTTTCATAGTTCTGTTTCTCCTCATCACCGCATGGCATTCCTTCATATTGCTCCGCACAAAGACATGGTTCTTCATTCCTTTTGTGCTCGGAGGGTTCTGTCAGTTGCAGTTGCCCCATGTCATCTCAACTCCGTCGTTCCAGCTGTACTAATTTCGCGACACCCAATTAGGTCAATGGATAGGCTACATCGGGGTAAGTTGAGGAAGCCACATCATTGATGGGCAATTTTCTGACACATTCTGCCCAGAGAGCGATTTCAAGCGTCCAAAGCCCAAACTGGACGGTGAAGCCGTACATCATCCAGACATTATTGCCATTGGTGGCTCCGGCGCTGTACGCAGCCAGTATTTATATGATTCTGGGACGCATCATCATGATAACTCAAGGAGAACAACATTCGATCATCCGGAAGAAATGGCTCACAAAGCTTTTTGTCTTCGGTGACGTCATCTCGTTCATCCTACAGGCTGCCGGTAGGTTCGACAATTACCCATTGATACCATCCAATGACTGATCGCCCTAGGTGGTGGTATCATGGCCAGCGGCACGAAAGCATCTCTCGAAATAGGCGAGCACATTGTAATCGGTGGTTTGGTGGTACAAGTCCTCTTCTTTTCACTATTCGCCAGTACCGCTGCCGTTTTTCACGTTCGAATGCGCAAGTTACCGACGACCAGAGTTCTATCGGCAAACATTCCATGGGAAGCTTTCCTAGCGGTCCTTTATCTTGCCTCGGCACTCATTATGATTCGATCAATCTTCCGCTTGATTGAGTACGCTCAAGGGAACGACGGCTATCTGGTTTCTCATGAGGTGTACCTGTACGTATTCGACTCCGTCCTGATGTTCGCAACAATGTGTTTGTTTGCTTGAAAGCATCCGAATGCAATCAACAGATGGGCGAAGGACGGACAAGGCTACGATTGTGAGCTCTCTTGACGTACGTTGGATAGAGTCGGTTTTGGAATAGCAAAGTGAACAGAGCTTTGGTGCCTGAGCCAGTATCAGGACAGACCAAGCAGAGGGACTGGCCGTTGGAAACGACTTTAGTAGTGGAAAACAGTTGGATTCAAAGGACTTTATTCTGGTAATGAACTACCTAGGGGTTGGGAAGTTAATGCAACAGATGAAGGCTCATTCTGAGAACAGTGATTCCTCGCAAGTGATGACTTGAGCGTCGAACCCCTAGCTGGTGCAACCCCGCGCTAAACATCCCACACTGCTTACCGAAGGAGCGGTCCAAGTAAGGGATAATCACAATCATGAAACCAAAGACGCGCAGCGCCTCGCCCATTCAGTCCAAATTATCCACTCAGGATCCAGGCCGTGCAGGGTACGGCACAAACCCTCGATCAGACGAACACCAAAATCCTTTCCCCACCAAAAATTGTGAACAACAAGCGTCAAAACACTATAGTGAGCCCACAGAAGCAACGCCATCGGATCTTTCCTTTTGAGTAGATCGATTAAATCTCTTCCGCTCAAGATTGGCCATGCAACAACGTGTGAAAGGCCACCATTCAATTCCACTTCCCAAAAGCTCAGCTCGAGCCCCTCAATGGCCCTGATATAAATCTCTCGGACTTCCACCCCAACGTACTTGGCGACGATGTCAACCCTTTCATGGAGCCTAGTCATGGCAGCCTTTGCGTCTTTCCATGGCACAGTGACAGCCAACCCCTGATGGCCATCATCAACACTGTGAGTATTGACACTCATGAAAAGGGATTTGAACATTCCAGCTTTTATCATCTCGCCATAGGTCTGTGTGGTGATTGTGACGCCTTTTAAAAGCTTGAAAATGGACGTGATATGATCCAAAGGTGCGACTGACTGACGTTCCAGAGATGCAGTCGGCAAACCAAATCCCAATATTATCAGAATAATTGAGAAGGAGAAAACTGCCTCGTAGTTATCGTCGTTGATGCAATTGAGGGCGGTTCTGTATCCCAGTATCCCTGAAATCTGGTATTTTGTGGCAGCCTCAGTGTAGTCCCAACTCGCCAAAGGCTCCAAGTGCGCACAGTGAAACGCTGCCAGAGACAGTAGCCCCTCCATCAGGAATTGATGGCGCATTGCTTGTCTTGGTATCGTAGTTTTCCACAGATCGAGCTGCGCGGGTGTGAATGCCATGGTAAGGCAGGTTACTGTCCCGTAATGTTGCATCAAATAGAGCTCTTTCAGTCTCGGTACGTGGGGAGCTTGACTAGCAGGAGAAGAAAACGGCGAAGATTCTTGTAAGTTCGGGTATTGCCCGCCTGAAGACTCAATTCGGGTCCGCGGCTCGGTTGAAGAAGGCGTTGTTGATGCTTCCCTGGTCGGACTCGCGATCTCA